>JAATLQ010038333.1:0-45180 GCA_013421005.1 Heliconius erato x Heliconius himera | reverse complement strand
CTGTCTTATTATATAGAGATTACTCTTTTGTAATAAGAATAGATTAATACAAGATCTAATACCTCCTCTTATCCTCTTAACGTACACTTTTCGGGAATCCCATATCCAGAATCATTTTATGAAAAGACTTGCTCGAGCTAAATAGAAAAAAAAATTACAGTACAGGTACAATACCTATGATATTGCAAATTATTTAATTATAGCTAAAATAAAAAAAAATCTATATAATATAATAACGCGGAAGAGTTTGTTTGTTTTAACGCTAACATCTCAGTATCTACTGGTCCGATCTAGGTACTTATTTTTGGTTTTGTATGAAAGGTATGTTCTTGAGGAGTGATATTACATTATGGTGTAAGTCTTAGTTAGCCTTAAATAACGAAATAACAACAATAATGAACGCCATAGAATGCTTTAAACGCTTGCGCTGCAAAAATAGTAAATATATGTCAGAATATTGTATGGAAGAAATGTTCTATTTTATTACGTCCAAAAATCCATTATCCATATCTATCCATTATAAGTAAGTCACAATAAGGCATTTTGTGACATAACATACTAGAAAATTGCAAGCTGATATTTCAACGTTTTTTATTTGATAAAGATATTGAAACTTACAAGCGAAAGTTATTTCATCATCAAAGAAATTTTATGAAAATATGCTTTGGCTTTTATAGCATGTAATTGGAACGTATGCTTTTTAAGAAAATGTAAATTTATATATTGCGGCCGCAAGCATAGGCACGAGTCCTGGGGGGGCGCCCTTACCGCCGACTTCTGGCAAGCAGCAGTGCTTACACTTTCTTAAAATTATTGAATGTATAAATTATATTGATTATCTTATGGCAAATGCAGCATAAGAAAGAAACGTGCAAAGCCGCGAGTTATAACTAAAATAACACATTAAACTGATATATGTTTAAGTGAGAATATTTAAAATCTAAATACTTAATTTAGCATAATTAATACCTACAGGTGTAACCTTTGTTATTATTTACTAAAATCAAAGTAATAGTTTTTCAATGTAACCAAGGACTTCGTCAAGAATAATATGAGAAACTTTGCTTTCATATGGATGTATGTACAATTATATATGTAGTGGTATTGTGCAGCAATTAATTCATTAATTTTGTAAATATCAAATCACAGTAGCAGAGCGTTGGAGATCGTGTTTAATTAACATTTTCCTACATTATTTTAAGGTAAATATGCAAAATATTCTATATTTTATATGTATTGAGGGTTACTTATTTATATACAGATTTCAATTCTTTAATAATTTGGCCTCCTTATCACAACTTGCAGGAATGTTATATTCGTTTACAGACTGAGTTTTCACAGATCAAAGGGATAGTTTAGACCAGGGGTTCCCAACCTTTTCTTGATCAAGGATCACTTTTATATCATTCTTGGTAGCAGGGACCACTATGCGTAGGTATGTAGGTATAGTAAAAAATAACTGTAATTATTAAACAGAAACTTCGCCTTACCATCCTCAGTAATAAAATTAAAATCGTTCGCGGACCATTTTTAGGTTTCTGCGGACCACTGGTGGTCCGCGGACCACTGGTTGGGAACCACTGGTTTAGACAAATACATCAAACCGAGGTACAAGAGCAACAACAGCAAAACTTTTTTTTTTTTTTTCGTGAGGAAATCCTGTTACGGATACCGGCCCGAGTGGGGACTCGAGCGCGGTTATGTGGGACTCGCGGACTGGCAGATGTAGGCCGTCCGAATACCCACTAAAATCTCACGGTGCTCCTCCTCGACCGCCACTGGCCGTGAGACGCGGGGACAATAGTCGTCCGCGAAACGCGGTGGCGGGAGCCTGCAAGGCACACTAACATCTTCATCCTACTAAAATCAATTATGCCAAGATTCACAAACGTATATATATTTTCGAAAAATGTAGAGTTCCCGTTCTGCGGCTTCCCCAAATCATCTGTTTTTATGTTCTTGTGTGCCATACAAACATCATCAACGTTCATATGATCAGCGGCGGAGATACCTTCAACTGTAATAATTGCATTTTCTCTAGTAGGATTCTCAACCAACACTGCAGTTACCACATTGTCAGAGTCACTATCAATAGAAATATTTTGTATAGAAGTACTACCAGAAGACTGACTAAAAAACTTGTCTATTTTAGACAATTTTTGTTTACTTTCTTACTTTGTTTACTTTCTTTCTCTTTCTTTCTGGCGTTGTTTATATTTAAATGCACCACTAGGACTTTTATTTTTGTCGATAATTTTAGTTTTCCAATTTATTTATGCAATATATATATATATATATATATATATATATATATATATATATATATATATATATATATATATATATATATATATATATATATATATATATATATATATGACAACGCTTAAAGTAAAAGCAAGGAGAAATGTAATGATACGATACAAGACATTGGGGAATCCCTGGCAAACATTTTATTTCAGTGTTACCACATCTATCGGTGGAGATCAAAAACAATATCCTGGCGCCTGAATAAATGCACCTACTGTGACTGTACTTTATCACGGTATTTTACGTTGTACAATTAGTAGCTAAAATCTATAAATTTATTTACGTAATCGACATGAATATGAGTGGAACTAAAATCATATGACCTACCTACCTTTACTTGACTATGGACCAGTACGAAAAAAAATGACATAAGCTTACATGAGGCCAGTTGTGGCACAGGGCCGCAAAGTGGGACTGTAAAATCGACTGGTTGTGGTTTATATTTCCATTTCTTTGCTTTGATGTCGAGGTAAAGCGCGGCGTTGAGTTCCGCCACTCACAACTGAGTTAGTTGCCATGATTAAAATCGAGTTGTTACCTGTCATATTTATTTTAAAAATGGGAGAAATTTTCAAAAGTGTTCGATTGAAATTTTTTGGTAAGGATTCGAGGGCCCCTTGAGCTTGACTACCCGCCTAGCCCCTTGGTAGCCACGCCACTGCTGCTTTGTATTACAATAAAAGAATCAACTCCTACAGGACTACTCCTACTCATTGTGGCGAGAACAGGAATATAAATTAAGAAGATATTTCAACCTACTGATATAGAATAATAGGGTATAATCATTTCGTATTCGTTCTATTCTTTTAAAAAGAATGAATAGTGATATGTTCTTACTTTCTCATATTTTTTTATATAAGCAATAATTAGTCACGGTTTAGTTTTGTAAATTGATTTTTTAAGAAATATCATATAGATTACCTACACAAAATATAGCATACAAACAAAACAGATTTTAATTGAAGTTCCTGCACGCGAGATTTATAAAAAATCAGCTTCATGCTGTATCCCGCACACAGCAGGGTAGGCATAGGGAACTTAGTGTTAAGACACTCCGTTCCCCACTTTCTGCCGAATTCTGGAGGCATTGCGTGTTGAGGGGCAGAACTCAACGCCGCGCTTAACCTCGACACCAGAGCGAAGAAATAGAAATATAAATTTAAGTAAATATTTCATCTCCTCGAGTGGGGATCGAACCCACAACTAGTCGATTTTGCAGTCACACCTCGTGCCGCTGCGCCACGACAGGCCTCAATTTATAAGTCAAGTTCAAAAACCACCAACTCACCATAATCTTTTCCCATTGTGTTCACAAACTATTGCAATTACACCACGAAATTAAGTTTTTAATCCAAACAAAAATACCAATCTTATGCAGAAGTAAAAAAAAAACTCGTCCCTTCACTATGGAATATGCTCGAGATATTTTCAAACAGCCATCGAGAAATACACAAACAATAATTAAACGACGATTATCACTTTTTCTCAGCACTAATATTTATTATGTATGTATTTGATTGATATACATTTTTAAAATAAATAAAAAAGAGAAATCAAATACGTTCCCGCACATGTGTTTACATATAAATAAATACTAATATATTACAATTTGTTTACGTTCGTATATAAAGTTGAAAGTTAGTATACTGTGTGGGCGCGCTACCGTGTGTCGCGAGCCAGAGACCGACTATAACTGACTCATTCTACTCGAACTAGTGTTGGACAAAGAAGCAACGAAATGCTAACTGCACAGCACAGTGCACAGTGAATTGTACTAACTACAGTACGGTCAACGAGTTGTGGCCGCTCTGAAGTTAGATTTTCGGAACATTATTTCATTTGGGAAGAGAATAATCAAAAGTAAGCAAAAATAAATCAAATATGCGCAAACATTTACAGGTGATTTCGAAGTGGCCACGATTTGTTGACCGTACTGTATACTCCAATGTACTATCCACAATGTAAACACCAGCCACGCCTTATCTAGAGCACAATAAGCTCAATTAAGACAATTTTGTCCCCGAGGACGATACCGGCTTGAAATTGAAATTATCTTGTTTAAAATACGAGTTTGTACCTACATTCAAATGAAATATAAATTAAATTAAATAAAATTAATTTAAATTAAATTAAATCAAATCAGCTTCACGCTGTATCCCGCACACAGCAGGGTAGGCTGAGGGAACTTAGTGTTAAGATACTCCGTTCCCCACTTTCTGCCGAATTCTGGAGGCATTGCGTGTTGAGTGGCAGAACTCAACGCCGCGCCTCGATACCAGAGCGAAGAAATGAAAATATAAATTTAAGTAAATATTTCATCTCCTCGAGTGGGGATCGAACCCACAACCAGTCGATTTTACATTCACACCTCGTGCCACTGCGCCACGACTAGTCTCAAATTAATTTAATTAATTTAATTTGAATGTACCTACATCATAATAAAATATACTATTTTATATAGTTTAAATTAATATTAATTAGATATGACGTTTTTTCTTGTGATCTTACTCACGAGGTCGAACTCGTTTACTTCGAAGAATTTAATGTTATTGTGTAAAGTATATGTCATAAATTTCAAAGTGTTTAAGAATTTTGCAAAAGAATTTGACTTCCGTTCCGATAAGTTACTTCCGTTCCCTAATTTCGGACTAAATCTGGAGGCATGGCGTGTTGAGTGGCCGAAATCAATGGCGCGCTTTGTCTTGTTACCAGAAAGAAAAAATTAAAATATTAAATACTTAATTTCCTCGAGTGGGAATCGAACCCATTAACTTGTTGCGTTTACAGTCGCGCACTTGTGCCCCTACGCCACGGCTGGTCTGTATTATATAAAACTAACCAGAAATATTATATTAAAAGGAAATATATACTTATGCATTCCATTATTATCATTGTAGGTACTCAATCTTTATGTATGTGACGTGTGAAATGGTCAAAAAATGGTTTTAAATGTTTGTCGTATAAAAATGAATTTAAAACTTTTTAAAAAAATCATCTTCACGCTGTATCCCGCACATAGCAGGGTAGGCAGAGGGTACTTAGTGTTAAGACACTCCGTTCTCCACTTTCTGCCGGATTCTGGAGGCATTGCGTGTTGAGTGGCAGAACTCAACCTTTTCGCTGTGCCTCGACACCAGAGCGAAGAAATGGAAATATAAAATTAAAAAAGTAAATATTTCATCTCCTCGAGTAGAGATCGAACACACAATCCGTCGGTTTTACAGTCACACTTTGTGCCCCTGTACCACGTCTGGCCTCTAAACCTTCTAAAACTTCTTTAAAGTTTACAAAAAGTAAATATTCTTCCATTAACTAATATAAATGTATTGTATTGTATTATGAATACTTTATTAGATGTAAAGTACAAAAAAAAATTAATTAACTGGTCATAAAAGCGATTGTTGCTTAAGCGTCAATTTATCAATGGGTAAATACATTGGCCATTAAAGTTATCGGAAAAGTATTTTTATTGTTTTATATTTACACTTTACAGATCTATATAAATTAATAACTTTCGTTTTATAATTAAGTAAATGATTGAGTAGTTCAGTTTTATGTATATTCATTTGTAGTTATTATTTTTTGCGATCACATCACATCACCTTACAAGAACTGAGGCCTGCGGTCTATCGTGACTGGATCACAAGAGTTCTATTGCAACCACGATAGGTCGTGAATTCGATTCCCATTGTAGGAAATGAAGTATTTAGTATTTTCAGTAACTAGGCAAAGCGCGGCGTTAAATTTCGCCACTCAACGTGAAATGCCCCTAAAATTCGATGACAGTGAGTTGATACGAATGGAGTGTCTTAATACCAGGTTCCCTCTGACTTATTGAATATGTGTGGTATATAGCTAGAAGCTAAAAAAATCATCATCACCAGAACGTAAATATGATGTTCCTGCGGTGTGATTTTATCTAATTCGGTTTTCCCGCAGCGACCGCAGTTGTTAGGTCACGAAAGTAATTCAGATGAGAAAATAAATCATTGTATAGTTGAAATACTACAAATACTAGTATTTGAATAAAACTTATATTAATTTGCCCTTCTTTAAAATTACTCATTAAAAACTTAGCACTGCACGCTCTGGTTTAGAACAATGCGTTAAGTCAGCACAAGTGCGAGTATGTATGTGTCGAGGTCGGAGCTCAGCCTTGTTGTGGTGCTGGTCCATGGCCACCCCACAATAGTCTTGTGTCCACCCCAGAAATTTTATAAACAAAAAATTTGGCCCTAAAAATAAAAAAAAACAACGTTTACACAAACATATCTATCAAAAATATAGTCCAGTCGCCTTCCCAGAAAATATCTCTAGAAATGTCATCCATTGTCACAGTACAAATAATAAAGACATGACTAAATTATCATTTTCTAAATGACACATATATATCAAACATGCTGTAGCCACAACTTTATCTTATCTTAATTTCCTTGAATTAATATATTCATTTAAATCTGTAGTGTTTACAGTTAGGTAAAAACAAAGCGTTGATTACTCATGAACTGGGCGCGCGGTATAAACCATAACTTGTCACAAAATGCCTATATTAACGAACAAACATAATTTATTTATAACTTTTCCTACTAAACCAAAAATGATTTCCTCTTTTCTTTCATGCTTCGTCATTAAACAAAAACAGAATACGTTGTTAAAAGTTACCATAGCAAAAATAATTATAAATATTTTTGTGAATAGACTTCAAATTCGTTACCACGGAGTTTATTCCTCCTCTTAACGACGGCACTATCTCACGAGTACTTTAAATAAACACATGCCATCAAAAACATCCTGTAAAAAACCCAAGTCTCGCAGCTCAGTCTTTCTACCGTAAAAAGTTGTGAGATCCATGTAATACCAAGTCGGTTAATCTATTTAGTCTCTACTTAAAGGACCTTCTGTCTTAAGTTATTACATAAGTTAGTATCATGCCAATATTAAAAATATTTTACGTTTTAAACAAATAGATCGACTTGGACATCGCATGAAAACACAATGAATATTACAATGTCCAAGTCGATCTATTTGTTTAAAACGTAAAATATTTTTAATATTGGCATGATACTAACTTATGTAATAACTTAAGACAGAAGGTCCTTTAAGTAGAGACTAAATAGATTAACCGACTTGGTATTACATGGATCTCACAACTTTTTACGGTAGAAAGACTGAGCTGCGAGACTTGGGTTTTTTACAGGATGTTTTTGATGGCATCTCACTTCTTTTTGTAGAGTCCTACTTTTTGGTATCTATCTACACTTATTATTTTCTATTATACCATAATAATGATTCATTAACTGCAAATGTAACCTTGTCATCCTATACATTTGTATGGGATTACAAAGTTATTAATGCAGTTGGTGTATTTGGGAAACTGGACCGAAATTATAAAATATTTAAGTTTTCCCATGATTAAGACACTAAACTCTATTTGTATTCTAAATTTGAAGCTTCTATGTCTGCTAGAAGTGCCTTGGACTTTTGATGATCGGTGAGTCAGTCAGTGAGTGACAAAATTTAGAAACTTTAACAAGTTGTCATTCTTAAACTACTGGTTCAAATTGACTGAAATTTTAAATATAGCGTGTTTATATTATGCCTGATTAGTTACTGAAAATTCAGGTTTCTTGTTTTATCCAGAACGAAATTATAGGGGGTCGAAAATGGCCTGAATTGCTTCGAGAAAAGGATGGTACAGCCGTGCCGCTTTTTTTTGCTCGACTTGGCGGGGGCACTGCCGTGCCCCCAGATTCCAAATTATATTATATTAAGGCCAGTATACTTATATTGAGGCCAGTCGTGGCGCAGCGGCACAAAGTGTGACTGTAAAACCCACTAGTTGTGGATTCGATCCCCAGTCGAGGAGATGAAATATTTACTTAAATTTATATTTCCATTTCTTCGCTCTGGTGTCGAGGACAAGCGCGTCGTTGAGTTCTGCCACTCAACACGCAATGCCTCTAGAACTCGGCAGAAAGTGGAGAACGTAGTGTCTTAATACTAGGTTCCCTCTGCCTACCCTGCAGTGTGCGGGATACAGCGTGAAGCTGATATCATACCAAATTATATTAAAAATTGCAACATTGTATCAAAACTAGTAGGAAATATAGTGAAAGTAGTCGAGACTCGAGGCTACGCATAAGTATAACCTGTAATTTATAAGTAAAGAACAGTCATTGAACTGCAAGGGCAGCATTGACATCAACTTTCATACATAAATAAATGATATTTACCTTTATCATTTCTTACTATTAGTATTTCAAAACCAATTCACGAGAATCTATCTATATATGAATCAAATTAAAATTCTATTATCGCTTTGTATATACTACATAGGTAATTTTATTTATTTAACTCTGAATATTTATGATCTCTATATACTAATTTCTTTGTTCTGAAACGCGCAAGTTGGGGAAGTTGACAACCGATAAGGCGACGTGTGGGGTAAACGTCCCGGGACGACGCGTCGGTAGTGGAACAAAGACTCCCAGCATCCCTGTCTGGCTGTTGACCCTCGCTTGCGCTATCAGATATGCATACCTGTCTAAACTGACAAAATTATTAGTAATAACTTTCTAATTTGGCATTACAAGTACAATGATGCCAGACGTGGCGCAGGGCCACGAAGTGTGACTGTGAACGCGACAGGATGTGGGTTCTAACCCACTCGAGGAAATGATATATTGATTTAAATTTATATTTTCATTTTTCGCTCTAGTGTGCAGATAAAGTGTGGCGTTGAGATCCGCCACTCAATACGCAATGCTTTCTAAACTCAGCGGAAAATGGTGAAAGGAGTGTCTTAACACTAGGTTTTTCTGTGCTGTGTACAGGATATGGCGTGAAGCTGATTAATTTTTTTAAAGTACAGAATTATATTAGCGTAATAGCTAGATCAAAGGAATATCTTATAGTATATAATATCTTATATATAAAGGTATCTTTAACATAGCGCGGTTTTATATTAATTTATGATAATATATCATATAGATTATATTGATAATTTAAAGATATTATCACTTTACAATATAACACTGATATGCTTCCTGTAATTACAATGTGTATGTATATGCAAAATTATTTTAAAAAATATTATGAAATTAATAAAATCTTTATTTGTTAATAAAGATTTAGAAAAATGTATATTTTGTTTAAAAAATATACAAAAGAAAGAAAAAAATAAAAAGGAAACCATTAAGGCCCCGGCGAGATTCGAACTCGCGATCTCCTGTTTACTAGACAGGCGCTTTAACCAACTAAGCCACGGCGCCGATATTTCCTCTTGTGAAATAGCTATATCTATTGTACAACATATTAAAGAATCTTGACTTCATCATAAACGTTATACATTTTTCCAAATTAAAACGTAGATATAATTTTAATGAATTTTATATATCTATATATTAAAGACCAATCGTGGTGCAGGGGCATAAAGTGAGACTGTAAAATTGACGGGTTGTGGGTTCGATCCCGACTCGAGGAGATGAAATATTTATTTACATTTATATTTTCATTTTTTTCGCCTGGTGTCGAGGTAAAGCGCGGCGTTGAGTTGCGTCACTCAACATACAATGCCTGCAGAACTGAAAGTTGGGAACGGAGTGTCTTAACACTAGGTTCCCTCTGTGAAGCTGAATTGATTTGATAGTAATAAAAGGTACTACGTATATTTCGCAGGTAAAGTACCTACCCAATATGTGTATAAATATTATTTAGTGTACTGATAAAAGTAAACAAACTCATTTTCTTAGTACCCATAAAATACAATATAATTATCTATATTGGATTTCCTGTTTTTTATCTTTTCTTTTTAGTACTATATCAGATAATTATACCAGCTAGTACACATAAGTACCTTATTACTGTACATACGGAGTAACTTAATCGTGCGGATCTACAGATATTGTGTTAAAAGTTAACATATTTTATTACAAATAGTATTTATTGCATAAAAAATAAGATAAAAATATATTTTGTCTATTAAGATGTTTTATTTGTTTACTTTTTCAAAAAGTTACTATCTGATTGTTAGATTTCAAGATTTGTTAAGTATTTTTTTATTGTTAGTCTTATTTATATACTTGTAATATCATGGAAAAATACTGAATTAAAATAAATATGTTAGTACAACATTGTAAATTATCATTGGGAGGAACAATCAAATTCTCCGGTTGATAGGAAGCCAAGGCCGACTCTAAATTTTAGCTGAAACACCGATAATGTTCAAGGTACCTACACCATCGTGATGGTGCTGGGTATATAAAAATACGTATTAAAAATTAAAACTGAGCGCTGTTCGCTCATGGAAAGAAAGAAAAACTATTGTTTTAAAACCATGTTTTTTTTTAATTTTTGTCTGTCTTTACATTTGTGAGGCCAGTCGTGGCGCAGCGGCACGAGGTGTGACTGTAAAACGGTTGTGGGTTCGATCCCCACTCCAGGAGATGAAATATTTACTTAAATTTATATTTCCATTTCTTCGCTCTGGTGTCGAGGTTAAGCGCGGCGTTGAGTTCTGCCACTCAACACGCAATGCCTCCAGAATGCGGCAGAAAGTGGGGAACGGAGTGTCTTAACACAAAGTTTCCTCTGCCTACCCTGCTGTGTGCGGGATACAGCGTGAAGCTGATTTTTTTCTACATTTGTGCATGCTAATCTATCGATTCAAATCCAGTTATGAAAATATGTAAATACTACTGTACTTTGGTAAACGTACCATAACATTATGGACTTTTTTATTTCAATCAATGAATTATTTAGCAACAAATATAAAGTATTTTGTTTTACACCAGCTTGCGGCTTCGTCCGCTTGAATTACATAAGTAATTATTTATTTATTAATCTGAAATAAGTACTTTTGTTTTCTAATATCGTTATCATTTGGAAGACAATAACTATATATTAAAAATTTTATGTTTTAGCCAATTCCATAAAACAGTTATTTTAAAACAAAATACTTTATATATTTTTTGCTAAACGGATAAAATAAAATTGAAATATCGTAATGTTGATTGTGAATCAATAAAATTATTATAAAATATATAAGTACGTAGGGGTTGTCTCAATATGGACGAATACAAAGAATCTATAGCCTACTTATGAAAAAGAATGAAAAGAATGAAATACAGTTAAGTTAAGCATAGATATACCTATTATATTTACAGTAGAAATTGGATTATTATTATTATTATAACATAGTGAACATACATGTTAATTTTGCTAATTTTTCCTTAATAACTCCCGACTAAAAAGATAGTATTATAATAGACCATATCCCAGGGCCGCCAGAGATATGCCATTTTAGAAAAGCCGAAATTTTGAGGACTATTACTCTAATATGTAATTAAGATAGTATGCGTACTCACTAACTTGAAAGTGGGGCCGTTTTAGCGGTAGTGCCAACTTAAGGTCCACATTCATCTACGTTAAAGTGGAAACGTTTGTACTTAAATATGTTCTTAAGAATAATATAAAAAATGTATATTTATTACTGCCAGACCCTTTACGTGGGCCTTTACTTCTGCCAGACGTCCTAAACGTTGTTTAAACTTAGGGCAAAATACGTTATACTAGCAAGTTTTAGTTTTATATATATTATTTACGAACTATTTCGAGATTTCTCATATAAACACCCAGACCGATCCGATGGTTCAAACATCCTCCCAGATAGAGATGTACCTTTATTTGGCGCTACTACAGAAAGGACCCCCGTGTAACGTATTTTAACTTACGCATACCGTCTTTACTACATATTAGGCTATTCATCCTCAAAATTTCAGCTATGCTAAAATGACGTAGGTCTGGGGGCCCAGGGATTCAATCTATAAGCTTAACGTGTCTATGTGTTTTTGTGGAGCTTAAGAGCTACAAATTATTCATTGCAGATGAAACATTTTTTATTTAGTTTCTTTTGCTTAAGTCCCCTATTTATAGACTGCTGAGATCGATCTTGAGATCGTTATCATTCCTAATTTCTAATAAAGTCATAATTAAAAATGCCATTTCAAGATTGATCTCAAGAGGTGAGAGGTAAATGTAATTATAACATTACGTGGATATACAGCATTCTATATTGATTATATTTTGTTTGTATTATTTGTAAGATACTTCCGTTTCCCATTTTCTGCCAAATTCTGCATACATTTCATTACCTCGCAGGGGAGTCGAACCCACACCCTGTCGCATTAACAGCCACACGCTTGTCACGTATAATCAATTGTACTATAATTTTGATTCCATTTACTATTCAATACAACCAACACGTCGATCATACTATTCTATAGTGTATATTTCAATATATATTCTTGATAATTTTCCTTATTGCAGCTTTTATACGGGCTAGAAAGTTATTTGGCGCCATGGCGGCGATACATGTTATGCGATGTCCGCCCCTGGATGGTTCAAGTTGGCGTCCTGCCAACGGGGGGCTCTCTAGCTCATTTTATTTAATCTCAAGTTATTATGAATAATATTCTGTATTTTGTTATACAGGATGGAAGTGGCAGCACCACTTTAAATGAAACCACAGTTTTTAACTACTCTATAAAAGCATAATACAATTAAAAACAATTTGTTTTTCCCAAAAATTAAAGTGATTTTTTCAAAGAAAATAAACAATAAAATTATTGTTGTAATTAAAAACGCCATTTGTATTTCTTTAAAATATTTTACTCAATATGCTGTTCCCGTAAAAGGAGAGCTGACACATCCACGCTGTATATATTGTATTTATCGTCGTCGTTTATCGTGTTTTTTTTCAGCTTCACGCTGTACGTCGCAAGTAGCAGGCCGCACAGGGACCCTAGTGTTAAGACCGTCCTCCTCCGAATTCTGGAGGCATTGCGTGTTGAGCGACGGGACTCAACGCGGCGCATAGCCTTCTATTGGCAGGGTGCGTAGTACTAGGTGACAATATTATAAACGCTCGCAGCGCTCATGGTGGCCAAAAGTAGAAAAAATGTAGGCTTTGTCACTTATTAATGTCAAAGCAATCTGTCCGACTTATCGTTTTACTAAGTTATTAAAAAATCACATTTCGTTTTGTTCACGTTTTGATATTTATTAAAATAATCATTTATTTAGAAAATAAATTATTATAATAATATCAAAACTAGGTAACTACTATACTAACTACCATTAAATTTGCTTTATTTCCTTGTTTTTCAGTAAAACTACAACTAAAAAAGTAGAAAACAAATTCTGATATAACCAAAATAAAACACAATTTTGAATAGAGACTACTTACCTCTCTCAATTTGAATAACCAGAAATGATTTATCGACACTTTCCACCCAAATCACAGTAATTAAGTAATATAAATGAATTTGAAAGTATTTTACGAATATTTTCGAACAATCCCGCCATCATATGTCAAAGCGTCAGAGCCCACAAATTTGCGTACGCTGGGTGGCGCTGTAGTCGTGCACGGTGCCAATACTAGAGCGAAGAAATGTGAATGTTGCGAGCGAAGAAAAAATTTATCGTTGTTGATATTATTATGTGATGTGACACATTATTAATACAAAAGTGCATTTCATTAATTTATTAAAAAGGTTGGGTAAGGTACTAAGGAAAGTATAAATATGAATAATAAAAAATACATATTCTCGGTCATAATAATTTTATTCGCATATAATAATTGATTATGATACATGGGCGCGATTGCGCACCGGTCATAAGACGGCGAGCGTCACTTAGCTACTTCGTTCCGAATTACATTATTATTTATTTATATTGCATCGACGTTCGTCATGCAAGACGCGGCTACATATTCGCTAGTGAGAGGTCTCGAGGCAGCTTCGGTCGGGGGACGCCCACAGTGCGCCGTCGACCGCACGCTTTTATACATATATACTTAAAATATAACAGTCAAATAGACAGCCGGATGTCAGTCCGATCGATATATTTACATACAAACAAAGGACGCGTCTTAAACAATAATAGATCACTTTCATAATTTACGACTTAAAATACCGAGAAAGTAAGTCAGACACAGTGGGTGGTCGCCGGCGGCGCTCACTCCGCCTTGGCGTCGGCGGCCGGCGCGTCGCCCGCCGCGCCCTCGCCGCCCTCCTCGCCCGCCGCGCCCTCCGCCGCGCGCTCCGCCCCGCCGCCGCCGTCTAAACAGTCACACACGTGAGCAGGCCTACTTACACGCACTCACTTACGGTCAATGGGGGTCACACTCACTGCGCTGCTGGTGGTGGTAGTACAGGTTGGGCCGGTGGTGGTGGTGCGCGCGGGGCGCGGCGGCGGGCGCGAGCGGCGCGCGGTACATGGCGAGCGGCGGGCGCTGGATGGGCGCGGGGTAGCGCGACGCCACCAGCCCGCCGCGGCTCATGGCGCTGCCGTTGCCGCCCGAGCCGTTACCGCCGCGCCCATTGTTCCCGCTGCCCACGATTTGCTGGAACAAAAACTTTTTCAATTGGAATAATGTATTTACATTATATGTATGTGTATTGCAAATCTCTTAATGATGCTTGTAATTTAAATATAACTTTCACAATAGATAATGTAATAACATACAACAAGAAGGATACTTATTAGCAAACAATTATAATATATTCGTATAGTGTGTCATACTTGTTGATGCTGCTGGTGTTGCTGGTGCTGTTGGTGTTGCTGGTGTTGTTGGTGCTGTTGGTGCTGCTGGTGGTGCTGGTGCGGCGTGTGCGCGGGCGGCGGGTGCGGCGGGTGGTGCTGGTGCGGCGGCGGCGCGTGGTACTTGTGCTGCGGCGGCGAGTGCGGCGGCTTCTGCGGCTTGGCCACGCCCTTGGGGGTGGGCGACGCGGACTCGCACAGCGGCGCGAACCCGTTGGGGTGCTCGTGCAGCGGGCTCTTGAGCTGCTGCTGCGGCGGCGGCCGCTGCTGCGGCGCGGGCGCCGGCGCGTACTGCTGTTGCAGCGGTGGGGCCCGGTACTGTTGCTAAAATAATTATATAAATAAGACAAAATAAAATATAATTTAATTTTAAGAAGGTTGTCAATTTTTTTATAACGAAATGTACATAAATATAATAATCTTACAAAGTTTACCTGCATCTGCTGCACCGCGGCGGCGACGTGCAGCTGCGCGGCGGACGACAGGAACTGCGAGCTGAAGGCGCTGGACTGCGCGGGCTGCGTGAACTGCAGCGGGTAGGTGGGCGCGGGCGCGGCCGGCGGCTGGTACGGCGAGTAGTACGACGTGGCGGGCGGCGCCGGCCGCGGCAGCAGCCCGGGCAGCGAGTACGGCGCCTCGCCCACCGGCCCCGAGTAGCCCAGGTACTGCTGCTGGAACGTGTTCACGCCGCCCACACCACCGACTCCACCGACACCGCCTCCTTTGCTTCCTGTATATTTAAAAAAAAAAACTTGACATTTTTGCCCGCATTGCAGGAATCCAGTATTTAAAATTCCTATCTTCATAATTTCAATATAATAATTCCAAGCTGAATTGAGATCAAACCCATTTTGAAATACTTCAATATTTCTAATATATTTTCTGTTAATTTACCTATAGCCCCAATCTGTTGAGTAGAAGGCTTAACCGTGGCAGACATAAGAGAATTTGATGTGCTTGAAATCAAAACAGTGCTTGGACTGTTTCCTAGCTGTCCAGATTGTCCGAATGCCGCACCGCCACCTGCCGCCGCAGCCTGTAATTTAATGAATATTTGTGTAAGACAAATTTAATATTCCATAGAAAAAACTGTATTTTCTTTAAAAAGAATGGTGGGTTTTACAATTTTTATGTTAATATTTAATATGATTTCACATTATAACACAAAATAGGAAATGTTTACAAATTAATCTAAATAACAAGTAAGTTAATAAAAATAAACTAAAAAAAATGGTAGTTTATATAAAAAATAATATATATAAATAAAAATATCTACTTACCATGCGATATTGACTTGGTAAACCCTGAAACATATCTGGAGGAGGTTGATAATTGTATGGGGTAGCTGAACCAGCACCATATGGAGTACCAGGGAATCCACCAAACTGTCCGCGTGTTTGATCCAAAAACGCCCCATACAAGCCTCCTTGTTGCGGGAGCTGCTGAGAGGAACCTAGTATTTGTTGCGAGGAATTAAATAAGACAGCCGGTGGTGACGGAACCGAAAGCCCACCATAGCTCCCTTGATAGCTAACATGATTGTAATGTTGTGGTGGGGGTGACTGTAATTGCTGAGTTGGTTTCACTTTACACACATTAGGCGGAGCACCAGTCTCTGTGTTATTTTCTTCAAAGCCAGCAAATTGCAGCTCCTCGCTTCCTTCTGCCACAGCTGGCATTTCCCATACTTTTTTAACGCTGGCGATCTTTAAATTGAGATCTGCCGCCAGCGGAGAAATTGTATTGGAAGTGCTCATATGCGTCCCGCGCGGTAATCCCAGAGCTTTTGTAGATTTGTCTTCCGTAAGCTGTCCAAGATCAGAGTCAAATGCAAAGTCAAGTTTCATATCAGAGGAATCTTCAGTCTTTTGAGAAGTGTCAAATGTTATTGGAAGACCCAATGTACCTTCCGCTTCAGACACTGGTCTACCAGTATCAGCTATAAGTTCTTGAATTGATCTAGGCCGGGACCTAACATCTCCATTGAAGGATAAGGTTCTTGGTTCCATTTCGCTTTGAACTTCTTCTTGTGGTTTGGCAGTGGCAGCGCTAGGTTGATATTTTTGTTTTAAAGCTTCAGCTGGAGGAGCAGTCTTATAGTTTGTATTTTCAAATATAATAGTCTCCACAGGAGGGGTTGATCCATCTAAAACTCCAGTTTTGTCAGCTGCTATAGGACAAGGTGGTGGCGCAGCAGTTTTGCTTTCATTGGGAGCTTCACCAGGTGTACTTCGCTGACTTGACTGGTTTGATTTAGTTTCAACAACTTCTGGGGGCTCCTCGATGTTACCCCGTAAAGCTTGTGCAATTGGTTTATCCCATGCGTTTACTGGAGGAGGAGGTGGAGCAGCCCCAGTATCTGGAACGAAACTGGACACTAGACCCATTTGTTGCTTTTGCCTTTGTTTAACAAACCGTGGCGCCAAGTTTGTTTGACGTGGGCGATCATATTGCGTGCTAGATTTGCTAGCTACTGGGGCTGGTCCACGTGAATTTGATTTATCACTAGGATTTCTTGAAGATGAACCATTACGACCCCCACCTTGATTTGAACGAGATCTGGGCTGCTTTTCCTCTTTTATATTTGGTCCCTTAGTTTCTTTAGAATTCTTTTTATTTAAAACTTTTTGGAATCCATCATCGGCAGCTTCCTCATCTTTTTTAGCGGTTGATATCTTAAGATCACTAATAGCCTCTGCGAGATCAGTTTTATTTTCTTCTTCCTTTTTAGCTGCCTGTTGACCACGCCCATTATTTTGCCGATTCATAGAATTCGGTGTACGATTTAGTCCCGGTCCTTTTTGAGATTGACCACTTTGTCTACTCCCATTTGATCGACGGCTGCCTGCTCCTCCACTTTCGGAATGTTCTGATGTTGTTTCCCAATTTTCATCTTCACCACTATGCGGGCCTTTTATGCGACGATCACGTCCCTTACCAGTAGAAGAACCAGGACGCATTTTATTGCTTTTTTCTTTATCATCTTGCATATTATCCTTCATATCTTCATTGTCCTTGACCCTGTTAGCTTGACTAAAAGGACTCTTTGTATTAGGTGGACCATACCCCGCTACACGTTTAGCTGGTGCAGGTGGTCTATTGGAACCTTGGAAACCACCTCTTCCGCGTCGAGAGGGTTGCCCACGTGGTGCAAAAGGCTCTCTATTTTCTAAGCCATCCGTTATCTGAATACCCTGTTCTGAAGATGTGAAGTTAGCGTCATCAGGTCTATCTTGCTTTTTGGGTCCACGTGGGCTACGAGGAGCTCGTCGGCGTTCCTTTCGCTCTGCGTTAGTACCATCAGTGGAGCCATCTGATTCACTTGCTCTATTATTTGACCGGGAACTACGATGTGAGCGGCGTCCACGAGATTCTCTTGGTCCCCAACCTCTACTATAAACATATCCACTGCTACCACCACTCCCTGCATAACCTCTTCCCTTCTTTTCAGATCCAGATCCACTGGATTTTCTTTCAATTGGCTCTTTTACTGGTATTTTATTTAATTGTTCGTTACTATATCTTTCGTTCTTTGTATCGTCAACAGATCTTTTCTGAGAATCTTGAATAATTTCTATGGAATTTGAATCAGTCATTTTATTTCCTGCTATTACTGATGGATCAGTACTAGATTTTGGTGCTACAGATTCAGATTCAGAAAATTCTTTTTCTGGTTTTTGAGAAGAAACTATGGGTTTTACAGCACTTATCACTGGTTCTGATAAAGGTCTTTGCATTTGAGATGTAGACATTTCAGGTGTATTCATAGGTTTAGGGGGAGATTGAATTGAATTAGTAAGAGAGTGAGAGTCAGAGAATATTGAAGACTGAGGTTGATTTAGAGAAGATACAGTTGCAGAATGAATATTTACTTGTGTGTTTACAATGTGAGTTTGTTGAATTTGTGGAGATACAGTTTGTATATTAGAAAGTTGATTATTATGAAAATTATTGGATTGATTTTGTGTGCTGAGATTTGTGTGTATGTTACTATTGGAATTCATGGTATTTTGTAATGTTTTTATTGCATCAGTTGTATCAGAACTTAAACCATCATTCATTTTAAATTCATTTTGTTTTGGTGAACTTTCCTTGTCTATAGATAACTTATTTGAGGAATTTAATTGTTCTTCTTGTGCTACTTCAGCCCATGAGGCTTTGCTAAAATCTTTGTCAAATGTTTCCCGTTGTAAATTATTCGAGGGTGGTGTTATTCGCCTTTCAGGAGGTTGGGTTGCTGCAGCTACATCATTGCTGGGTGCAAATGGTTCTACAAGTCCAATACTTTTCCTTTCGAAAACTTCAGTTAACTTGTCCGCAGCAGTTCTACTGCACTGTTCAATAGCCGAATCTAAAGGTTTTCTGTCAGAATCATTTCTTCTATCCTTATATTCATTGAAGTCTTTGTACGATTCCTTAGAGTTAGACCTATCTAGTTCCCGACCAGATCTATCGTAATCTTGCATTTCTGATCGCCACTGTGGACCAGAACCATCTTTTTCTCTTCTTACATCATCTTCACGGTCAGAGTAGTCCCTTAAAGTGAAATGTAAAAAAATGTTTCAATCATGATAATAAAATATATATTAAGATAAAAAAGAAATATTTAGATATCCACATGAGGCTGTCGTGGCCCAGTGGCATAAGGATGTGACTGTGACGTGACGGTTGTGGGTTTGATCCCCACTCGAGGTAATGAATTATTATTTATTAATATCTTCATTTCTTCGTTATAGCATCAAAGGCCAAACCATGGCCAAAGCCCGGCGTTGAGTTCCGCCACTCAACAGGCAAAGCCTGGAAAAACTCAGCGGGAAATGACGAATGGAGTGTCTTAACACTAAGTTCATTCAGCGTGAAGCTGATTTTTTTAGATACACATAGCAAAAAATATAAACTTAAATATATATTTTTTAAGGAATTATTTACTTTATGTGGTTCAGGACACGCTAAATAAGAGCAATGTAACTTGTAAATATTGCCCAATGAAAACAGATGGCATTCCCGACTTTCGCAAAATATGCTTATATTGAGAAAGTCGAAAATGTAGTCTGTATCTGGCTCGGTATCTTAACATTGTTGTAGTATATTTGTTTCATCTTATATCCTACCTGGAATATGAACGGCGGCCATTATGTGATGTATGCCGGGGAGGATTGTATGGGGGTGGCTCTTGCCTCCTTGGGGCAGGTTTCCCTGTAAAAGCCCATGCTTTGTGTGGATCCTCTTGTTGCCTATTTTGCTGCTGCCTTAAAAAGCGTGGAGGTATATTTGCTTGAAATGTTTTCGAAAACGGAGGATTTGAGGGATCACGGTCCCGATCACGAGGATAATCTCTTTCTCGGTCTCTGTCCCTAAAGTCACGGTCGCGATCGCGATCACGGTCCCGTTCTCGATCACGTTCAGCCCTTTCTCTGTCGAGGCGGTCACGATCTCTGTCGTTTCGATCTCTATCCCTGTCATATCTATCACGGTCCATTCGATCCCTGTTATCATTGCGGTCACGGTTGTCAACACGATCTCGCATATCTCTATCTTTTTCATCAACACGATCTCTATTATCTGAGCGAGTCCTATCCTTATTCTCCATCATTGCCCTGTCTCTATCACGGTCGCGCTCTCTGTCACGATCATATCGATCCCTATTATCCATACGATCACGGTCCCTATTATCTGAACGATCCTTTTCTCTGGAATCCCTATCGCGTATGTCATTTCTTTCCTTCTCTTTATTTTCTGACCTTTCCTTGTCTCTATGATCTATCTTTTCTTTTTCCCTGGATTCGGTTTCTCGTTCTCTATTGTCGTTGCGGTCCCGGTCTCTGTCACCTTTATCACGATTATCTTTAATAGACTGTGAGGCTGGCGAATCACGCATTTGCCGCCTCTGTTCCTCTTCTTTACGTTGACGTGCTCGCGCGACCACTTGGGCAATTTCATTACTTTGCTTTTGTCGGCGTTCCGCCCATAGCTGCTCCTCATCGCCAGGATCCTGCATCTTTGAATCGATGCGTTCATTGTCAATATTGACCCGGTTGTTTTTATTAGTGACTTTAGTATTTGGAGTTGATGACTCACCATCAGAGAAGTCAAGTTTTTGACTGAAAAAAGGAAAAAATAATTAACGCATCCATCAGGTTATACAGGTTTAATTTATTAAATAAGTAATATTCATATACTATTAGATATCTATATCAAGTTATACCAATAAATTAATGGATCTATTGTTCAACAAAAATGTTTTCAAATAAAAAATACTAAGCAATATTTTCATATACATTTTAAAAGTATAAGAAAAAAATGTGGAATAACACATAAAAATACAAATTGTTAAAAATATTTTCATACTTACTCATAATCTATATCGTCATGTTGAGCCCACCCTGCATCACGGGAGATATCGTCCAGCGAAGAGATTTGCTCTTCGCGTAAAATCGGACGCGCCGTCAACACTTCGACGGCCCTGGGCGTGGCGGGGGGCCGTGGCGCGGGCCTGGAGCCCATATTATTACTAGAATTACTACTACCGCCACTATTACCACTTCTATTGTCACGAAGTGAGCCTAAAGTTCCCAATCCAATTCCAGTACCACTGCTACCTTTCATCAGCTGTGTAAAAAATAAATTGTCAGTAATGAATAATTAAATGTTTGGCATGAAGTTAAATTATTGATATTTTATAATATATAGTGGGACGCCGATTATCCGAACTAATAAACCTAACCTAACTATACATATATATCTAGAAGAGAAAACCATCTTAACATACATACATGATCATATCTCTAATGACAAATAAGTATTAAAATAATATGGTTTTGTAACAGAACATAACATGTACATGTGACACTTAAACAAATGTTAAAATATTAATTATGCTCTGCATAAGATATAAATAATTCTGTACCTGTGTTTCTGATCGAGATTTAACTTTTAGTTATTAAGTAGTAGTAAGAAGTATTGTATCAATTAATCAAAGTGAAAGTGATAAGTCTACACAAGTGAAAAAGAAGGGGTAAAGATGCGCGAACCGAGTTCGTTCATTTAATTGATGCTTTATAAAACATATTTTTGAGGCAGTCATGGCGCAGGAGCACAAAGTGTGCCTGTAAAAGCGACTGGTTATGGGTTCGATCCCCACCCTAGGAAATAAAATATTTATTTAAATTAATATTTCCATTTCATCGCTCTGGCGTCGAGGTAAAGCGCGGCGTTGAGTCTCGCCACTCGACACGCAATGCCTCCAGAATTCGGCGAAAAGTGAGTTTTGGATCGTTCCCCCCTACTGCTTACAATGCTGTGTGTGGGATGCAGCGTGAAGCTGATAAATATTTATTTTTATATATATATACATATATATGTTTTACTTACGAAAGATGGTATAATAGCACGGAAGGCGGGGGTTTGCTGTGAAGCGGGCGCGGAGGCGGGCGCGGCGGCGGGTGAGGATGTAGTTTCTTGCCGAGCGCCGGCCGTGCCACCGCACGTCCAACTGCCTTCTGCTATGAGAACAAATTACTTAGCATTTCACGGATTCATAATGCTGCCAGCCATCACATTGTAGGGTGAGGAACTTGGCAATCCCCTGGATTCTATATCCAAGTATAAGTTGAAAATGGCCTTTTATTTCTACAATAATGCTCATCTTTAATGTCCAAGCTCCTGTCTCTACCCATACTAAATATAGAGTCAAATATCTCAAATAGTACATGACAAACGGGTTTTAGTTATAAAATATACCAATCACTAGTATATATTTTTTTTAATTAAATATGTTATATTGGGGTAATCATGACACTGTGGGACTGACAGTAAGCATGATAGTTGTGAATGCTATCCCCACTCATAGACTATGATTATATTTAAATTATTTTCGCTTTCCCTTTTTACAAAGCAAAGTGGAGCATTGAGTTCTACTAATCAATGTTTCTAAAAGTGGAGAACATAATTAACAACACTAGTTTCTTCAACACTTCTAAGGGGTAAGTATAGGCTATTTTTCATATAAGCTTACACAACATAAGCTTTTATTTTTCATATAAGCTTTAGAATTTTTTATTTTTCAAAAAAGCTTTGAAATTCACGAACTTACTTTGTGGTCTTAGTTGTGTTTGGGGTACAGAATGATCTGAAGAACGGTGTGAAGGTTGAGCTGCAGCCTCTAGTGACGGGAACTCTGTCCTGAAGTGAGGTGATGAAGGTGGGGGCAGTGAAACCCATCCTCCAGAACCTGTTCCCGCAATCACACTGGTGTTCGAAGAACTTATCTAAAAGAAAACAAATTACATATTTTCTTTCAGAAAATGTTTTAAAAATAATATAAATCCATAAAACTATGTCTATGGGGCCTTTTACCTACATTTTTGCATTTCATATCTAATAAGTTTAAGGAAAAAAATTCAAACTCATACCTTGTACTTAATTATTTATATATTTTTTTAAATTAAATTTATACAGCAGGCTTAATTATAGAAAAATTTAGGTCATGAGCTTTCTAAATGGCACACTTAGTATTTTAGAGATGCTCAATTCTCCTTTTTGAATATGAAATTTAACAAAAATTTGCACTGATTCTTGACAGCATATCCAGCTATCATATATCCATATGCCTACAGCGAAGATTTCTCTTTTCTATAGGTTACATTTGAAAATAATCATAATATCAAATATGTCAAATACTTACTATAGTTTGGGAGGCACATGTTGCTGGAGTAGATACTGTTGTAGTTACAGCTGATACAGAGCTGAAATTATCAATTTTACATTTAAAGTGTAAAAACTGGTTTTATTTTAGAATTAAATATTTTATTAATAATAAAATTTACTTTGCGTTAGGATCTTGACCAGTTTCAGTTTTCAAAGAAGGAAGATTGGCTGGTGGTCGCCTAGCTGAAGGTACTTTTCCAAGACTTTGCATTCCATGTTTACGGCTAAGTTGAGATTTTACAGAGGACGGTTCTGAGTTTTCATTCTAAAAAATAATTTGTAACTTATAATTTAAGTAGGTATATTATAACTTATAATTTTAGTATAATAAATGATGTAAACAAAAACATTTATTTCAGTTATGTAATAATTCATATTACATATAAATATTTACATTTATAATATAAAAAAATTATGTTTATTTTGATACAATTAAATACAAAGAATAAAATTGTCTTGCTTTAAAGTAATCAATAATCTAGAATATGGCAAGGTCATTTTATCAGGTCATTGACCTCCATTCCACAACAAAGAAAATAATGAAAATTATAAATGTTAATGTATAATTGCACCATTATATTAAGGAAGTTAATAGTTTAAAATAGAATGCATTTTCTACATTTAGTGGCCTCTGTAAGATTTATGAAGGTCAGCTCACTAATACTTTTTCAGAATAGACATTTTTTTTTCTTTTATAGACTTTTTATTTCAGAGAATAAATTGTTCCTTATTATTTTAATCATTTCAAATATTAAAACCTTTTTTTATTTTATACTGACAAACTAAAAACTAAAATTACATATTTGAGTGATTCTAATAAACATTATAAAAATTATATATATTCATAGGAAGTGATCACTATCATTGTTTAATTTTGAAATATTTACATACCCTGTTGGCGCAATACAGACTATTGATGTCCAATTTTTGATATTTTTGCTTGCCGGACGTCGGCTTGCTCTGCGCCGTAGTGCCTCCGCCGCCCGGCGTCGAGAGTGCAGACATGCTGCGATGTACACACCATCAGGAGGTCACCCTCTCACCAACCACCAACTGTAACCAGTAGAACCTTCACTACGTACACTAATTCAACCGTAAAAATCGCACTAAACTATAGTTTATCACAAAGACATGTCCCTCACAGTAATTTCTTTAGTTCACTACACTCTACTGGTGGTAGTGATTGCTTTTCTATTTTATATAACACTGGAACGTATACATAACATTAGAAACACTTTCACAGCACTGGTGATAGGACAATTTTAAGCCCTGCCCTCTGAAGTATATTGACGTGTTACATCCGTAGGCTGAACGGACGCTGGATCGATGACTATTAATTTAACTCTTAAAAATTATCACACTTTCATAACTGTTAATCCTTCGTTAGCAGTAACAACATATTCGACAATAACGGTACTAAGAAAATATATCAAAGGAACGGTAAATAACAAAGTAAATTTATTCGCTTAGAGAAATAACAAAAGCAAAATACACTAGTACCTTGGTCCGTTACACTTGTTACAAATATAATAAAAACAATTAAGCTCAAATGCTAATTTATAAAATAAGATTACTTCAGATTTTTGTCTATATTCTACACTACCAAAACTTATATCACTTTATTTTAAGATGGCGTCTCCAAAAGACGATCTCCTTTACAATCAATAGTGTGACGTCACAAAGACGCGATCTAACGCACTCTGCTGGAAAACATTGAGAAACTAGTTTTGCTGCGTTCTAAATTAATACCCATTTAAAACATTGAGAAACTAAGTTTGCTGCGTTCTAAATTAATATCCATTTCCATTTAAAAGTGGTAGAATGTAGAATCATTCGGTTATCCTCAGATATAGATATCTTACATATAATTTATATTTAAATTACTTAATTATATATGTATGTCTTTTATATCAATAATTGTAATTTTTTCACACATCCTTTGCATTTTTAAGAACAGAAAATTTTGTTGCAATTTACCTAGTTTTCACATTTTATCAAAAAAGAGCTATCGCAATATGGTTGAAATCAAAACTGCACTTTGTTTGTTGAAATCCTTCCAAATCCAATTTTGTTTGTTACGCTTTCATACCAAAACTACTCGTTCTATTATCATGGAAAAGGGATTTTTATAAAAAATATATCCTTTGTTTATAATATACAAATACTTTTAAACGAGCGAAGCCACGTTCGAATGTCTAGTAATTTAATAAACGAGACTTTAATATATAAAGACATAATAGCGCCTCGTGATTTATTAATATATTTTATGGTGTATCATTTTTATTTAATAACAATAGTTTAAAAAATATGCTAAGCTTAAACTATTTTATCAGTTATACCAAAAAATATTTTATAAGCCTTAATCTATATACAAATATATGTTATTTTGATTTACAGCGCTTCTGATCATAAAATAAGATATATCGCTTTCTATTTAATACTCAAAAAAAATATGGTGTCGAGGCAAAGGACGGCGTTGAGTTCTGCCACTCAAAACGCGATGTCTGGAGAATTCGGCGAAAAATGAAGTGTCTTAATACTAGGTTCCTTCTGCCTACCTTGCCCTAAGCGGGATACATCGTATATATACAAACTTATACTAACGATTAGCCATGATTCAATGTCCATATTATAAATATTTATAAATATTTTTACTTTTTTCATGGGTGTATTGCACGCAGAGAGATTAATTTAAATATAACATTTTCAAAAAAAAGTGCAATTATTCATTTGTGACCCAATACTTAACGGTTTTATATCCAACATGCAATGTCATACAAAAATAGACATTTAATCAGAAATGATGTGGAATTTTGTCTTGAAATATGTGATTGAAGGTTTGATAAAATAATCGTCCTATATATAAACTGCTTATTGATACTACAGCGGGAATATGGATTTATTCAAAGCAATTTTTGTTGAGATGGGTATATTCTTTATCACTTACAAAGTTTACGCATGCGCAAGGAGAATTAATACCATATTGATGAGGGAAAATCAGTAAGCAGCGATCAGCGAGGAAGTTCATAAATCGAGGAGTATTACCCAAAACCGGCAGCCATGTCGGGGAATATGGGCATGGAACAATTGATACCAATTGTTAATAAGCTGCAAGATGCTTTTACGCAGTTGGGAGTGCACATGCAGCTGGACCTGCCCCAAATCGCCGTTGTTGGAGGTCAATCAGCAGGAAAGAGCTCTGTTCTTGAAAATTTTGTTGGCAGGTAAGGTTTCTCCAAAATAACACATTTAGAAATATATATATAATGTTAAAAAAATAAACTGTACGTGTAAGAAAGACACTTAGAATCTAATTGCGTAATAGATAGTTAAGAAAGGCAAAGAAAATATAGCTATTGAATTCATACTTTTTAGAAGAAAAATCATTACTTGTACTAGTATTTCCTGATCTTTTAAAATCCTTTTGGCATATAATATATAAAAAATATATATGGTAACAACTGATGTACAGTCATAATTAATTATACAATACAATTGTAATATTCTTTCATATTCTTTGGAGAATTCTTTGTAGTTCTTATTATTCTAGTATTTCATGTCATAATATTAACGTATAAGTGTCCTATATCTTGTGCGCATGTCACGCAGTATTGATCCTACAAACGATTGAGCTAGATGTTTTTATTTATATATTAGGCTCATATAAATATTAATGCTGAAATTTATTAAATGATTAAATGCTTATGTTCAGTATATTTAGCCTAAATCATGTATAAAAAGTATAAAAAAAATCAAGTATAAAAAATATACTCTTTTTGTTTTTTTAGTTTTTAAGGATATTTAATAAAAATGGTTATTAATGTAAGATAATAAAAAAAAACTAGTTCGGATCATGTGTCTGTTATGAAGCTACAACAAAGTAAAGAGGATATTAATGTGATACATTCCGTCTGTATTATAAATTAAGGATTTATTTTGAACGTTTTCTATTAACTGACAGTTCAGATGTTATCATTTTAACGAAAAACGGAACGTAGCGTTACCATAACCACCCACCAACCACCATATTGAAAAATAAATTAGTTTATCGATGATGTGAAGTATAGACGATGAGCAAGTATTAAGTGATTTCGTGGTCTTTAGTTAATGTAAATAAGCAAAAATGCCTGGAAATTTTGGAATGCAACAATTGATCCCAATTGTGAACAAATTGCAAGATGCATTTGTTCAAATGGGCGTGCACATGTCCTTAGATCTTCCACAAATTGCGGTTGTGGGTGGTCAATCTGCTGGAAAAAGTTCAGTGTTAGAAAATTTTGTAGGCAGGTGAGATGAACTCTCAAAATGTCATAAGTGAAAATTAAAACCTTTATTAAATGTATCTAATATAATAGTATTTTTATAATTGCTTATATCGAGAGTTTAAGTTGCAATTTAAGAGATTACTGTTGTGTTGTTTATCTGACAAAAGAATTTCTTCGATAGGTGCATCTTTTATAGTTTTCTTTATTCCTAAAGATATTATGATTCTAAATTTAACCATATTAATATTTACAGTTTATTATGACTAATTCAAATAGCAATGTAGATCAAAGTTAATCTTGTATGTAAATTTAAACTGTTTGGTTTTGGTTTAGTGGTCTTTACAATTTGGCTTATAAAATTTTATTTTCTCTAACTTATTGGAAACCAACTGAATAATATTTTGAACATTTTTAAAGTGTTATTTCACACTTAGGGAAGAAAACTATTTATTTAGAAAACATAAAAATTTGGTTGGATTATACGTTTTCTAAATAAGTATTGGATAATTAGTAGTTTTTGTTTCTAACTAAACTATTGTTCCAAACAAATTCAATTTATGGTTTTTCTCTGCTTATGAAGGTACAGTAACTAAATCACTGACTATTAAATCCTAATATTACTATTATTGTAAGTCTTAATGATTCATAGAAGTGATTGAGTACTTCTTGTTGATTACATGTGATTCATGGTTGTTACAATTTAAATTTAAAAGTGTTATTTTTTTATATTTTAATACAAGTGCTGATATTTAGCTGCATAAATATATACATCATTAGTATTTATGTATGATTGTATTTTTTATTAAGAATTTCTAATGATATTTAGTTGAAAGTCAATACTTGCACATTGCCTTTGTGTAAAAGTACTTCAAACTTAATTTCACTGTTCTTTATATTTACAAACTATTAAGTAATTGCTATAATATTTTATTATAAAATATATGAATTACTTGTCCTTGATCATTTCATAAGCTAAATTCTGTTTAAATCAGACCTACTAAGATATATAGTGTATTGGTACATTGTATTTTTTGTTTTAGAGATTTTTTGCCTCGGGGCTCTGGTATAGTGACTCGTCGGCCACTTATTCTCCAACTCATTAATGGAAATGCAGGTTAGAAACAATTTTTACTTAATAAATTGATCTGCTGCAATATACATAATTGTATAATACATCCTTTTACATTGCAATACATGATATTACCAATTCTAAAATTATTTAAAGTATGACTATGTACTAGTAATATAAGAATTAACCTTCATTTGTAATATGAATGTTAAAAACAACTGTAATTACTGTTCTGTGTTAACTTAATTACTACCATCCTATATGAGTTTTTAAAAATAATTGAATATGTATATTGTTAATGTTGTTTTCTATGAATTAAATGATTTAAGAAACAAATATTATGTTATCATTTTATAAATTATATGAAACCTAAACACTTGTGCAACAAAATTAGTTTTAAACACTAAATATTTAAAATTTTGCCATTCTCTTGTATCCAGTAGTTTTTAATGTAAAATGTTATTTTAAATGTAGAATATGCAGAGTTTCTGCACTGCAAAGGAAAGAAGTTTACTGACTTCAATGAAGTGCGAGGGGAGATTGAAGCAGAGACGGATCGCATTACAGGCTCTAACAAGGGAATCTCTCCTGTGCCTATCAATTTACGTGTATATTCGCCTAATGGTAAGTGTTGTATATTCTTTATTTATCCATTGAAAATATTCATTTGTTTATACAGGGTTCATTGGGACAGCATATAACGAAATATAATAGTTTTTGAAAAGTCGAAATATAATAGTGCACATTTTATAAAAATGGTCATCAGAAATGAAATCCCAGGAAGGTGGTCCATTGCTGGTATAACCTATAACTTATTTTTCCAAAAAAAATATTATGTTATTAAATATTTAAGCAAAGATTTTTTTTGTCTTTTTTGAAATGAATATGTCATTCAATCAATATCATCAAATGATGCATAATAAACACATGATTCAGGGTTCAAAATGTGGCTCTTAAACAATATCTTAGAAGTGCCAATTATATAATATTATCAATGCAACTTTGTTTTCTGTGGACTTTACTACTATGTCCATACTAACTTAACTTCACGCTTTATTCCTAGCGGAGAAGTCAGAGGGAACGGAGCACCAAATGCTACGGTCTCTACATACCTCTTTCACCTTGTCCACTTTCATCAACCTCTTCATACATCCCCTTTGGCCCTCAAGCAATTTACGTGACCTTCCTCCATATTACTTGCAATTACTACTGGTTATCATTAAAATTAAAGTAAAAATTTTGTTACGAATTTAAGAACACAATGCAATATTTGTTTTACCATAGTAGCTAGAAAACAAAAAAATATGTATAATAATTTTCTTAAAAGTAAATTGAACTTACAGCCATCGCTTTATAGTGAAATTCTGTCCCACTGGCAAGCCACTGCCAAGGTGTTTTCATACAATCATATTGAACATTAAAGTGTGATACATTGGATAGCATAATAGGTACCCTTATCACTAAGTGAGCGATTTAATTGTGAATTTTAAGAAAATTAGGAGGTGAATTATCACTTCCTAATTTCTTAAACTTAAGCTGGTCTATTATAATACTTCCTCAAAGTACCTTTGCTAAGGTGGCTTTTCATTATTACTTAGTTTACTATTGGTTAGGTGTTAAAAATCATTAACTTTTTATATGTTTCTGGAAAATCAGTCTAGAAGACTGGAAAGCTATAGTCTATAACTTGCCCATTGTTATATAATAAAAAAAGATTTATTTAAATCCGAAAAATAATTCTAAAAATGTGCGTGTACAAACAGACAAAAAAGTTCTAGAATCATATTCTATTAGGTGTGTGTACATGTCCCTAAATATTTTTTTCACAAATTTAATCAACATACAAACACATTTTTTTTATTGTTTTATTACATTACAGATTAGTATAATCTTTGTTATGTAAATAATACTAAAATATTTTTAAAAGTCTTAGAATTTTAAATGATCGCACTACAAGAGCAAACAATACGATAAATGTAAAAAGCCGTGTTTAATTTCATATTTTATAGTTGTCACATTTTACAAAGCAAATGGAGATATCGATTTGAGTCCGGAAATTGCAGCTGAACTCAATCTAAGTTCAACAAAATTACATTGTGATAACATAAAAATTTTACATATTATTATTTAATGGAATATTGGGTCATTAAATATGGATTTTATATCACTAGTAAATGATAATAATAAACAGTTCGTCTTTATTAGAAATATTAGTCGATATACAATATATGTACATCCATGAGGCCAGACGTTTCGCAGGGGCACAAAGTGTGATTGTAAACGCGACTGGTTGTAGGTTCGATCCCGACTCGAGGAAATGAAATATTTATTTAAATTAATATGTTCATTTCTTTGTTTCGAGGCAAAGCGTGGCATTGAGTTCCGCCGCTCAACACGCAATGCTTCCGGAATTCTGAGGGAAGTGGCGAACCTAGTACCTTAACACTAGGTTCCTTCAGCCTACCCTGCTGTGTGCGGGATACAGCGTGAAGCTAATTTACTTTTTAATTTACAATACATATGTTACATTGAGGCCATCGTGGGGCAATGGAATATCTTCTGCCTGTAATCACGACGGTTGCATGTTCGATCCACTCTCGCTTTCGTAAAAGAGAGGGTTGATGGGCTCCCACACGAACGCACCTTCTCGAATTCCCGGACGCATCGGAAGACGTGTGTCTTAACCTAGGGCTCTCTCTGTGAACCCTTCTTTGTGGGATAAATACGTGTGTAAAATTTTTAAACTGAATGCAAATACGAAAAGTAAAGAGAACAAATGATACCTTTATCCATCAGTTTATATTATTTTTTTATGATACGGTTGTTAGGTTTCACAATATACTACAAAGTTTATATTTAAAATTAACAATTGAAAATATTTATACTTTTCATGTCACTCGATACTTTATTATCGGGTAGTTAATGCGAAGATAAAGGTCGAGATCACATTGCTTAAATCTGAAGGGATCAGCTTTTCTATATTTAAGAATAATACATGATAGTAGAATAGATTACACTAGGGTTGCCCAAAAGAATCCTGCCGCAATCACCTTTAATTAATGTTTTTCGTAACTCGTTTTTGGAAAAAATTGCACTCATATGTTTTTTATGTGAATCGCTCATCATTTGAAAGGAAATCGTGTAAGGAATTGGAAAAACAATGGCTGCCAGCTCTCAGTCTGCCCCAAGCCCAGGGTTGCCTGGTCTAAACAGGTCACTTAATGTTAATATTTGCACTCATGTGTTTTTTTAACGAATTATATATCAAATTAAAGCTTATTTTTTTCTCATCACTAAAACACATGGTTGCCTGGAAAATAACTGCCGCAAGCATTCTGGTTATTCGAATCTCTCATACTTTGATAGAACGAACCAACACATATAGGTCTATGCAGTTTGAGTACGTCACAGACTCACTGACCTTTACTTCATGCGTGGGCATTGCAATTACACGCTTAACCTAAGAGAATACTTTTTTATATCTAGATGAATATAATTTAATATTGAGATTGGATTGGATTTATCGATCTGTTAATTGATCTCTTGTAGACTGATATCTTTTATACGGGGTGGAAGTGTCAGCACCACATTAAATGAAATCACAGTTTTAACTACTCTATAAAAGCCTAATATAATTCAGAAAAAAATAAATTCCCAAAACTGAAAAAGTTTTTTTTTCAAACAAAATAAATAATAAAATTGTCATTTTAAAACAAAACGCCATTTATATACATAACACCGCCGCACACGCCTCATTTCGAAATCGACTCGTATGTATTGGCGATAAAGTTCAAAGTTGTTTAACCTTTAGTAGTATTTTTGTAGTAGTAAGTGTTTATGTTATTGGGATCTATACGTAATCGCGTCACACGAAATACAGGTATGGATAAAAATCGTGAAATGAAAAAAAAATCCTACGTCCAAACTGTTGAGGCATCTTGATTAATTTCTTTAGGTATAGGTTTGAAATATTTTACCCTATATGCTGTTTCCGTAGATGGAGCGCTGCCTCTTCCACCCTGTATATCTAACAATTTTCTTATATCTTATCTTAAGAGAGTCATTTTCTTCTTAAATATTTAGGGAGGTTAGTCGTGGCGTACGGGCACAAGTGTGTGATTGTAACACGAATGGTTGTCAGTTCCATCCCCACTTGAAAAAATGAAATAATTATTTAAATTTATATTTTCATTTCGACACCAAAGCGAAGAAGCTTTGGTGTCGAAATCTTAGAAAGGAAATGATTATAGAAACTATTAATATCTTTTTTTATCGTTCCCTATATTTAATAAGTTGAGGTGTTGATTTCCGCTACTCAACGGACAATGCCTCCTGAATCCGACGGTAAGTGGGACGCCTACCCTGTTACATGTAGCATACAGTGTTAAACTGAAAATATATATATATATATATATATATATATATATATATATATATATATATATATATATATATATATATATATATATATATATTATAAATGATTTATTTAAAATAGATTTAGTATCTGTTTAGATATTTTTTTGTTTATTTTACATTGTTTGGATTTGTATTGTGATTTGTTAGTAAAACATTTACATTCCACAATGACAATTATTACCTAATAATAGCAACTATAACAAGATAATAATATGTATCGCTGTTTATCCAATAAATAACCATAAGCAAGTGTATGTTTATCGAGTAGATGTCTTGATCGTAATCATAATGAAGTGTTTAATATATTTAATAAAAATCGTCTTCACGCTGTATCCCGCACACAGCAGGGTAGGCAGAGGTAACCTAGTGTTAAGACATTCCATTTCACATTTTCTGCAGAAATCTGAAGGCATTGCGTGTTGAGTGGCGGAACTTAGCCAACGCCATGCTTTGCTTGGACACATGAAATATAAATTTAAATAAATATTTCATTTCCTCGAGTGGGGATCGAACCCACAACCAGTCGATTTTGCAGTCACACTCAGTGCCGCTGCGCCACGACTGGCCTCATTATTTTATTATACCTATACTGAAATTCGAAAATCTAAACGTTTTTTTTTGTCTTTATAATCCTCCTAAATTTAAAAGTCTGTCGTGGCGCAGGGGCACAAGAGTGCGATAGTTAAGGCGACTGGTTGAGGGTTGGATTCCCACTCGAGGTAATGGTATATTTAATATTTTCATTTCCTCGCTTTGGTGTTATTAATTCAAAGCGTGTAGTTAGTTCCGCTACTCAACACGCAATGCCTAAAGAATTCGACGGAAAGTAAGGAACAAAGTGTCATAGGACTAGTTTCCAAGGTTAGCCTGTTATCTGCTGTATACAGCGTGTAGCTAGAAAAAAAATCTTATTTTTCTTAGTTTTTATTTAAACTTTAATTATCTCTCTCATTTTTATCTCTATGTAGTGATATCATTAGTTATCTCGTGTTATCACATATGAGCAATCAATTGAGAAAAAAAAAAACAAATGTTTGCAACATTACGTGCACTTACTCCTAGCATGGCTGATAAACAAATAAAAAAAATGTGTAATGATTCTATTACTTACAGAAATTAGCTAGGAGATTAAATTTATTATAAATAAAAATATTATGTTAAGTAATAACAGTTTTTTTTTTATAAATTGATTCATTCCGTTTTCTGTTGAAAAAAATAATAATAAAAATAAACGGCAAATGTAACGCAATATCTATTTCTTTCTTGTAAAAGATAAAGATATTATGTGTCTTTTTACTACACCAAAGCCACATATTAGTGATCTAAATGATCATCGAGACAATAACTAATTATTAGTATTATATATTTGATTTCGTAGTTTTTATAGTAAATAATTATTCATTTTTTTTATAAAATTTTCTCTTTTTCTTCGTATATTTAGTCGATGGACAATAGAAATTAAATTGTCAATATTAGAATTTATATTAAATTGTTATTTAACTTTCAATTGATCCACGTGTATCAGCTTCACGCTGTATCCCGCACACAGCAGGGTAGGCAGAGGGAACTTAGTGTTAAAACACTATGTTCCCCACTTTCCGCCAAGTTCTGGAGGCATAGCGTGCTGGGTGGCGGAACTCAACGCCGCGCTTTGCCTCTACACCAGAGCGAAGAAATGAAAATATAAATGAACTGAACTGATCTACATTAAATTTATGTAAATAAAAATTTAATAAATGTTATTTATGTAAGTTGCCGTATCAAAAATGTCAGAACTGGTAAAGCTTGAATTATAATATTATGTTAATTTCATCACCAAGTAAAATCCTACTTTATCTTATCTATTTCGTACCTATTTTATTCGTATGATGCGCGTGAATAGTTTGTTGAGTAGCTCGAGGTGTTTTCATATATTCAGGGTTATTTGATGCGCATTCTTTGTTCGCATTTATATGTTTACAGCTTCACTCTGTATCCCGTATATAGCAGGGCAGGCAGAGGGAACCTAGTGTTAAGACACTCCATTATCCACTTTCGGCCGAATATATGAGGCGTTTGGTGGATGTAAACGCTGCGCTTTGCCATGGTCCCAGAACGAAGAAATGAAAATATTTATTAACAATAATTCATCCCCCCGGTGGAAATTGAACCGACAATCGTCGCATTTACAGTCACACATTTGTGCACCTGTGCCACGATAGCCTATAACATATGAGATGTTTACCTGTGATGTAGGTAAATTATATTTTAAGGTCCAAACATAGCGAAATACCATTTAATAATATAATTATATGTTTTTATGTCACTATTCTTATCTTTATAGTAGAAATGATAGATAGAAAATATGTCGATGTCCGATAATATCGTCAATAAAAAGATTTTATCAAAACATTGTTATATTTTTTAATATTTATATCTTTAACCTATATTCTATTTTTTTAAATCAGAAATTAATCCAGCTTCACACTGTATCACGCACACAGCAGGGTACGCAAAGGGAACCTAATCTTAAGACACTCCGTTCCTCATTTTCCGCCGAATTCTGTTGAGTGGCTGAATTTAACGCCGCGCTTTGCCTCAACAACATAGCTAAGAAATGAAAATGTAAATTGAAATAAAAAAAAAATATTTCCTCGAGTGGGTTCGAACCCACAACAGCCATACACTTGTACCCTTGCGTCACGACTAGCCTCTATTTTTTTTAAATAACTTTTTATTTTTTTAAAGATTTTTCTAAAGTTATGGAGTTTGATTCATATCGCACTTACTTACTACTGCTTGTACTAGTACATTTCATATTCTGCGTACCAATCTTAAATGATTTAAGTTCCATAGTTGACCTCCAATTTTAGAGCTGCTGACGCGTAAAAGCCAATGCCCTAATCAAAGCGTTTAACTGGTCACTTTAAGCTTATAAATCACCGTTAAAACAATTGCCACAATTATTGCTACTTTGTGATATATATAGGTCCGAATTTACAAACCGCTCTCAAGCCTGAGAATGATCTTGAGATGCCGTTTTTCATAAAGTAGACATATATCTATTAAAGAAAACGGCATCTCAAGATCGATCTCAGAGCTGAGATCTGATATTTATAAACACAGGCCATACAGTGCAATTTTTTTTCCCGCACACAGCAGGGAACTAGTATTAAGAAACTCCGTTCCTCACTTTTTGCCGAATTTTGGAGGCATTGCGTGTTGAGTGGCAGAACTCAACGCCGCGCTTAGCCTCGACACCAGAGCGACGAAATGGAAATATAAATTTAAGTAAATATTTCATCTCCTCGTGTGGGGATCGAACCCACAACCAGTCGATTTTACAGTCACACTTCGTGACATTTTATTATGTTACAATCACTGAAAGAGGTCGCCATGCAGTCAAAAGATTTAAAGACAATACGTAACGGTGGTTTCCTGTGACTCACACCCACAGTCATTCAGGTCTGGCCGCTCTAAATGCGAATAATTCTATGCCATTTTATTTATGAATAAAAAATCGTTATCAATTACAATATTGAAATGATTTATGCTTGCGAGTAGGTGTCGTTCTAATTTTATACAGCTATATAAAAAAATTTATCTTTTTAGCGCAAAAAATGTATGTTAACTATACATACTTTGACGAGAAACTATAATATAATACAAAAATGGTCTTCATGATAATATTTATTTGCCTTTTCGGTTTGTCAAATTGTAAAAACCTATGGGTTGATACTATGATCTATTGAAGAAATTATAGTTATTTTTTGTTGTAAATTTTTATAAAATCAGCTCCACGCTGTATACCGCACACAGCGGGGTAGGCATAGGGAACTTAGTGTTAAGACACTCCGTTCCCCACGTGAATCTTTATATTAACCATTTTTTTTATTTATAATGCAATAAAACCCTTATGAAATAATAACATGGGTTGGTTATCTTGTATTTTAATTTAGAATTATCTTTTTTCCTTTTCCAGTGCTCAACCTGACCCTGATCGATTTGCCGGGTCTGACGAAGGTGCCCATTGGAGACCAGCCGGCGGATATCGAACAGCAGATCAAGGGAATGATCTTTCAATTCATTAGGCGCGAGTCGTGCCTCATCCTCGCCGTGACTCCAGCTAACACAGATCTGGCAAACAGCGATGCCCTGAAACTTGCCAAAGAAGTCGACCCACAGGGTTAGTCACCGATTCAAATCTGTTAATGGAATTTATCTTGTAATCAAGAAAGTTATGCAAATAATGCAATTTTAAATGTTATTAGCTTCTGTGATCTTTCATTCTTTCGCGATTTTTTAAAGCCAGTCGTGTCGCAGGAGCACAAAGTGTGATTGTAAATGCGAGTGATTGTGGATTCGATCTCCACTCGAAAAAATGAAATATATATTTAAATTTAAAAAAAAATATTTCTTAGCTCTGGTTTCGGCGTTGAGTTCCGCTACTCAGCACACAATACCTTCAGAATTTGGCGAAATGTGCTTTGGGTTCGATCTCCACTTGAAGAAATGAAATATTTATTTAAATTTATATTTTATTGTCTTCGCTCTGGCGTCGAGGCAAAGCGCGGCGTTAAATTCTGCCACTCAGCACCCAGTTTTAACTCTAGGCTCCCTCTGTCTATCCTGCTAAATGCGGGATACAGCGTGGAGGAGATCTTTTGTTAATGTTTTATATTAATTTATGTATAGGTCTTCGCACGATCGGTGTAATAACCAAGTTGGATCTCATGGACGAAGGCACGGACGCGCGGGATGTATTGGAGAACAAGCTTTTGCCCTTACGACGAGGATACATCGGCGTAGTCAACCGTTCACAGAAGGATATTGATGGTAGAAAGGACATCGGCGCCGCCCTCGGGGCTGAGAGGAAGTTCTTTCTCAGGTGAGTGCCATTAAGGAGGAGGAGGATGTGGCTTGTTTTCGCAACGCGACTGGTTGTGGATTTGGTACCACTCGAGGAAATTAAATATTTATTTAAATTGTTTTTTTTATTTCTTCGCTCTGGTGTCGAGCAAAGCGGGGCGTTGAGTTCCGCCGCTCTACACGCAATGACTTCAGAATTTGCCTGAAAATGGGGAATGGAGTGTCTTGACACTCAGTTCCCTCTTTGTACACTGGTGTGTGCGGGATATAGTGTGAAGCTGATATAGCGTGGCTTGTTACGTGCGTATATTAATTGGGTCAGTAGATTCAACGTCCATTATTGTTTTTGTTTACATATCAAAGAATGTGTTGATTGTTATATATAATTGTAATATTTATTGTTTTCTATATGTGTGCTAGCGTTTATTTAAATAGTATTGAAATAATATGGAAAAAATCATCTTTCAAGATAAATATATAAAAGATGTTAAGCTGCTTCATTTACAAGCATAAAAAATGTACTACAGAGTAATCCAGATTATAAATCTTATCTTAATATTATAAAAATCCCTTCTGCTTTTGTTTTGATATTTCAAATATTTACTAAAATTCGAAACTTTAAACATAATATAAGAAGATTTGCTTCTTATTCGTGCTAAAAATTTTGTTTTTGTAAGTAGTAATTTAAAAATAGTCTGACGTCAATCTTAATATTTACTATATTGCTGTCCGTATGTATGTATACATTTATTAAAATTTTAAAGTTATTTCAGAATATGGCGTATAAACAGTTTTAAGTAAATATTACCAATTTTTTATCTTTTCATCATCTTGATGAAGATAGAGTAAATAAAATTAGCGTACTTTTTTTCCTGGTTTTTTTTATCAGTATCAATTTTATTTATAACAATTACTATTATTAGAAATTTCTATTTTTTTCGAAACTTATAATGTTTCCAAAATTGGTCGGAAAGTTTAAAAGGTTCGTAATCCTTCTGCCTGCCAGGTTCATTCTGCCTAGCAGTGCTAAATGCGGGATTCAGCGTGAACCTAAAAAAAAATCTATATCTATATTTCAGCCACCCATCCTACCGCCATCTTGCGGACCGGCTCGGCACCCCTTACCTCCAGCGTGTGCTCAACCAGCAGCTTACGAACCACATTCGCGACACCCTCCCCGGTCTCAGAGACAAGCTGCAGAAACAGTTGCTCGCTCTCGAGAAGGATGTGGAGCAGTACAAGCACTTCCGACCTGATGATCCATCTATCAAGACTAAGGCTATGTTGCAGTATGTTTTTTTTTATTTTTTCGTTATTGTGAGGCGGTTGCAGCGCGCGTATGACTGTGAGTGCTACGGTTGTGGGTTCGATTCCCAAAAGTAAGCGCAGTGTTGAGTTCCTCCACTCAACACACAATGTTTTGGAACTTTTTGCGTAAACTGGGGGGTTTTAACACTGGGTTCCCTCTATCTACATAGTAGTATATGCAGAATACACACGTGAAGTTATTCTTTTTAAAGACTATTGATTTTAGATATATAGCTATGCATATACTTCCAATAAAAATAAAGATAATTCTGAAGGCAATATTATAAATTCAAATGAATTTATGCTGTATATTGTTATCTGAATTATCTTTAAATAGTAACTTTTTAGTTACTCTTGTGCATTTCATGGTCGCAGTAATGAACTCACTTAGAAATAACAATTTAATACAAATAAATATATTTTTTTTGTAGAATGATCCAGACATTACAAACAGATTTCGAACGTACCATCGAAGGTTCTGGATCAGCTCAGATCAATACAAACGAGCTGTCGGGAGGTGCCAAAATCAATAGACTCTTTCATGAGAGGTTCCCCTTTGAAATTGTTAAAATGGAGTTTGATGAGAAGGAATTGCGACGAGAGATCGCATTCGCTATTAGAAATATACACGGTATTCGAGTAAGTATTTTTTAAGTTTAATATTAATATGGATTACGATTATTATAAATAAATATAGAAAAATTTAATAAACTAGTAGTAAATTGTGATTTTTACTTTTGTCATAAATTGGCAGCTTAACAAATTATAAAGTTTGTTTATATTATCTATATATAATAATTAATATTTAAATGAATGTTTTATTGTAAATAGGTTGGTCTGTTCACCCCCGATATGGCGTTTGAGGCTATAGTAAAGAAACAAATATCACGACTCAAGGAGCCCTGTCTCAAGTGTGTCGATTTGGTCGTACAAGAATTGTCGAATGTAGTCCGTGTTTGCACTGAAAGGGTAAGTTCGATTTCTGATTCTTTTCTGTCTATATATTGCATAATTAAAATGAAGCATCTATCAAAGAATACAAAAAAAAACAATAATCGGTGGAAAACACGAAAAATTTATGGTATTTAGATTTTTTTTAAATGGCCAATATCTTTGAAGAAGAACGTGCTCAGCTGGTTTGGGCGCGTCGAACGAATGAGTGATGAAAGAATGGCAAAAAAGATTTATGATGGAAAAGTGAGCGGTAAGAGAGGTAGGGGGGGACCTCGGTCGACCTTCGAAAACATAGTATCGAAGATACTGGAGGAAGGTCACGTACAAAGCATGAGGACCTCCCGGAGGGCATGTATGAAGAGGTTGATGACAGTGGACGAGGCGAAAGAGGTATGTAGAGACCGTAGCATTTGGCACTCCGTTCTTTCTGACTACCCCGCTACGGAAAAAGCGTGAAGTTAGTAGTAATAGTAGTAGTAGCCAATATCTTTTATTATTCGTTATGGCAAAATTTGAGCGCATACTATATAGGGTAAATATGGTTGGAAATGTCCTCCTGCATCACCTGTATCAGTTTGCCTATCTCTGCCTACGCAGATGTCGCGCTACCCGCGCCTGCGCGAGGAGACGGAGCGCATCATCATGACGCACGTGCGCTCGCGCGAGAACCAGTGCAAGGACCAGCTCGTGCTGCTCGTGGACTGCGAGCTGGCCTACATGAACACCAACCACGAGGACTTTATTGGTTTTGCTAAGTATGACTACTTTGTTTTTTTTTTTACCTGACTTTTAGATGCAAAAGTGATAATGTGTTTATGTATGTTTTATTGTACATTTTTATTGTTAAATTGAAACTAACAAATCGCTCATCATCTTTCTGAAGTATTAATGGCCGGTAATTCTTTAATTTTGCAAAAAAGGATGTCTTTAGATATTTATCGATATAATTTGAATGTTGTAGTCTTTTAGTATTACTTTTTATAAAAACCTAATCATTTTTTTTCTTCAATGATTTTTTATGCATTCGGATTTTTTAAAATGTATATATGATAGTTATTTAATATTTTTTTAACTAGTGTTATTAGATGTTGTGAAGACTTTATTTATCACGTGTGCCATTGTAACCAAAAATCTAATTAGTTTTAGTATAACAACCATGTTTACCAAAAATATTTATAAAATTGTAATTTATGATTACAAAGAATAAAATGAAAGTTAATATATATAAATTTTGAGTCTTGTACGCCGTAACAAAGACAAAACCTTATGGAGGTTCACTTGAATTTCTGTATGTCTGTCTTCTATTACAGTTAGTTTGCTTTTAAACTACAGGATTATATTACAATTACATATAGTAATGGTTGATGTTTAAATTAACAGTAATATTAAGAAAACAGTATTCTTTCCAGCGCACAGAATCAATCGGAAAATTCAGCTAAAACTGGTCACCGAGCTCTCGGAAACCAAGTTATCAGGAAGGGATATATGTGCATTCATAATTTGGGAATTATGAAGGGTGAGTACATAAATTATATTTAACGACTAACAAGCATAAGTATCCTTATAGATACAATTTCAAAAATTAATGACAATAAATTATTTAAGATAATATTCTTTATATCATAAAAATAAACAAAATCCTACTATACATATAAACATAACGATTTAATTGAGGTCGTCGTGGTGCAGTGGCACATGCATGTGACTGTAAACACGAAAGTTATGAGTTTGATTCCCACTCGTGGGAATAATTTAATTTGTATTTTCATTTCTTCTCGGTGGTAACAAGGCAAAGCGCGGCGTTGAATTCTGACAGGCAGTCTCGAAAATTGAGCAGAAAGTTTTGAATAGTGTCTAAACACTCTGTAAATATTGTCTCCAGGTGGTTCCCGTGATTACTGGTTCGTGCTCACATCGGAGAGTATCTCCTGGTTCAAGGACGAGGAGGAACGCGAGAAGAAGTACATGTTGCCTCTCGACGGGCTCAAGTTACGCGACTTGGAACAGGGCTTCATGTCACGTCGTCATATGTTCGCGCTGTTTAACCCCGAGGGCCGCAATGTGTATAAGGTTTGATCATTTTATATAAGCATTCATTATAAGAATGCCATTATTAAAAAAAATAAAATCAATGTTTTTCATTGTATATTATATATTGTCTGTAATTTTTATAAAAAAAAGATGATTTAATTTATGATTTAAGATGAGAATGATTGAAAATAAAATTATATTTTAAAGTAAAAATAATATAATTACAGGATTATAAGCAACTAGAATTGTCCTGTGAAACTCAGGACGATGTGGACTCGTGGAAGGCGTCTTTCCTCAGAGCTGGCGTATACCCCGAGAAGACTTCCGAAGCATCTAATGGAGACGAGGTGAGTAGATTAATATCGAAAACATTAGTGTTGCCTGTTTTCTTTCTTATACTTTTTAACCTTCGTTTTTTCATTTTTCCCTATATTATAAAATGTAGCTTACCCGAGCAGTGTATTGCTTTATATAAAAAAAAGTATATATATTATATACATAGACCTCTTTATACAATGTATATGTAAAAAATTCAGTTATCCAAATGATTTATTGTTTTGCCATGCGATACAGAGCGAAGGAAACGAGGTTTGTCAAAGAAGGCTTTTTGATTTGGTTTATATATGTTCTCATGGATCACATTAATGTAACGAAATATTAGAGTGAATTTCAAGAAGATAAAATGGTATTGGTGGAAATTTTAAATTTCATGAAATAATATTTATTTTTTTATGGAAATTTTCTTGAAGTACATTTTTGTGTTAATAAAATAGTGTTAAAGCATGTAGTGAACTAACTGTGTGTCGCAAATATCACGCTACACCATAACAAAGACATAATATAACATAACTTATTTAAAAATTAATATATAAACACTTGATCGTATTGTAACCACCACCTAAAACACGCCAAAAATACTTTTTTCCTTCACACGCTTCTTATTATGTAGTTCTATATTATATTAATATATAATTATTAATGTGTGTAGATTATATAGATTTTGTGTTTTTATTGTTTCGTAAATTTTTTTTTGTATTATTTTAGTTTTTCATTTTCTACCTAGCATGTTGTTAAAATTGAACAATTTAGCTTTGTGTTTTTTAAGAGTTACTTTTTTTTATTTTTAGTTATTTCTGCCTTTACCGGGGTTGGGTGGAAATAAGAGAGTAAGTCGTTAGTATTTTCGAGGTTTGTGGTTTTGATTTAAAAATGGCTTATTATTGAGTGTAGGGTGTATAAATTTTGTACAGAATGCAGATCTGAAATTACATTACAAATATATAAAAGATAAAAATATAGTTTTGTTCTTATTATTAATTGCATTATTGGAGTTGGTGAGTATAATGCTAACTTGAGGCGTGTTCTTTTGTAGGTTTTATAGCTACGAAGATCAGGATTATATGAATGGTTTAAAATCTAAAATATAGTTTTATAGCTATATTGTGATGCATGATACGTTTACCTGATATTTTTTTTTACTAAATTAACACAAAATTTTAGTAGATGGCTGACAATAATATGCTAAATTACTTTAGATTATGCTAAAGTACTAACAACATTCATTCCATTATTACAATAATCATGTTTTCTAATAGATGGCTATGAGTTAGTTATAGTACGCTTTTAGATAAATTTTAGTCAAAATTCTATTAACCGTTGAATTATTCTAAACAATTTTTAAAAGTATAACTTACTACAATTTTTTTTTTTATGTTTTGAGTATTTTATTTCTTTCAAAATCTTTTAAACGAATCCAATATGAAATTGTAACATAAAAATTATGAGAGTGACCAAACACAAAAGTAATTAATTATGATCAAGAACATCTATACTAAATATATAGTTAGTTATAGACATAATATTTATTTTCAAAATATTGTTTTCAGAGCTCTGACACATCGGGCACAAGCAGCATGGACCCGCAGCTGGAACGCCAAGTGGAGACCATCCGCAACCTGGTGGACTCATATATGCGCATAGTGACCAAGACAACCCGTGACCTTGTACCAAAGACTATCATGATGATGATCATCAATAACGCTAAGGATTTCATCAATGGCGAGCTTCTCGCTCATTTGTATGCGTCTGGTGATCAGGTTTGTTCGGTTGTTTTATTTGCTCTAAATTTCATACATTGAAGATTTTTTTAAAGTTTCAATTTTTATGTAATTTGTGTTAGATTATTTGCTAGTTGGTTGTGGGTTCTATTTCCATTTGAGGTAATGAATTATCCTTATTTTCTTGCGTTGGAAAGTAAGGGTGTCTCGAAACATTGTGGGGAAAGTGTCTTAATATTAGGCTCCTTTTGCCTATTCTGTTATATGTGGAAAACAATTAGAATCTATAAAATATATAAATTGTTGACATTGATTAGAGTATAAAGTATATTTATATATAGAAATACATTTAACACACAAATATACATTTGTGTTCAGTCGCAAATGATGGAGGAGTCGCCCGAGGAGGCGCTGAAGCGCGAGGAGATGCTGCGCATGTACCACGCGTGCAAGGAGGCGCTGCACATCATCGGGGACGTGTCCATGGCGACGGTGAGCACGCCCGTGCCGCCGCCCGTCAAGAACGACTGGCTCGAGGGCCGCCTGGACTCCAACCCGCGCCTGTCGCCGCCCTCGCCCGGCGGCCCGCGCCGCGCCGCGCCCGCGCAGCAGG
>JAATLQ010038332.1:46316-92771 GCA_013421005.1 Heliconius erato x Heliconius himera | reverse complement strand
AATTTTATTGAATGAAATGAAAAAAAATATTTACATACTGTGATTATAAGCGACGGTCAAATCTAAGTTTGCCTACGAATCATATTATATAATCCTAAAATCTTTTTTTTTATAAACGTGTGATTCAATAAAATCGATAAATTGAAGATGTATTTTATTTTTGCATTCCTTTTCTATAACTACAACAAAATAAGTATGAATGACTATACACACACACACACACCCATATATATATATATGGGTGTGTGTGTGTATATATATATATATATATATATATATATATATATATATATATATATAACTATTATATATAGTTGAACAACTGACGTATAGATGGCGCTGATCCATGTTACCACTTTTGATGCCGAAGATTGGTCTCTATTATAGTATATAGAATGTACTCTGTGACGCCAACAAGCTGCCATTATCATATTTGAGTGTTGACATTAGTAATGTTTTATTCTATTAAATAATAATATTTAAATAACAAACAATTGTAGAAATAATGTATTTTCAATATTTATAGCATTTATTAAAAATACTAGTATAATAATAATATTATTATATTTTTATATATGCGAAACTGTGCTATAGCGTAAAATGGAATTCAGTACAAAAAGTTTTAATAAAAATCTTTACACTTTATAACATTAATTATAATAAACAAAAGAATATAATTATTATAATAGCAAACAATAATATATCAGAATATTTAAGTTTATTCGAATTCTTTATATGCGTTGACTGATTAGTAATATATCGTTCCTTTGTGATTGCAACTCGCACAGCGTAGAAGATTTATGTACATTTTAATATTTAGAATCCGGAATATCCTCAATAAATTAAACTATCTACTATAAAAATTATTAAGACCCTCAGTTCCCCACGCACCGCCCAAACTTCGAGACAATGCCTGATGAGTGATAGAACTCAACGCACTTTGTCTTATAGAACAGAAGAAGCGCAAATAATTTAAATATAATCATTCCTCTAAGTGGGGATCGAATCCGTTACCTTCGATATTACAGTCAAACGCTATCCCACTATGCCACAACGACTTCCATTAGATTTGTCATAAGTCGTAGTGATCGCTATTTTATCTTTTATTATAAGTTAAGTTTTTTTGGTATCTCGCATATAGCATTGTAGGCAGAGGGAACCTAGTGTTAAGACACCCCGTACCCCATTTTCAGGTTACATGGCAGAGGAGGTATTGGGACGGAGTGTCTTAATGCTAGAATCCCAGATGCTCTATGCCTACGCTGCTGTTGGTGGTATACAGCGTGAAGCTTTTGCTTTTAAAATTAGTGAATAATTACATCTACAAATTACGATATTAATGTACATTTAAATATTATTTTTTTATGGAAAAGACAAGACAAACGAGCGTTCCGGTCACCTAATGGTAAGTGATCACCACCGCCCACGACCCCGTTCATCACCAGAGGAGCTACAGGTGCATTGCCGGTCTTTAAGGTGTGTTGGGCGCCGGAGCCCGGCATTACCTGATGCGAAACGCAGTGGCATAAATCCACTACTTCACGCCGGTTTATTTTAGTTTTTAGAATGTCCTGAAAATGCGTATACAAAACCTTTTATATGCATATGTTTGCATTTCCTTCAACATATAGGAGATGAGTACAATTTTTAAATATTTTATTTACTGTGCACTGTGATATTGTAAGGTTAAAACGTCACCTTTAAAGATTGCATCATTTGTGAATGTACTCGGTTGTAGGTATATTATATTCGTCCTTGTCATTGATAGTATAAAAATAGAATTCATTTTATGAAGAGATCAATTTTTTATATGCTTTTTTAAATTATTTTACTGTTTTATCCCTGGTGGAGCTCTATTAACTCCACCAGGGATAAAACAGTGTAAAGAATAGATCTTAAAACGTATGGTCCTATACTTTAATCTCAATTCTCTTACCCATTTTAACTCACACCCGCCACTCTGTGAATGTTTTCTGTGAGTTTCGTTAGGTAAACTGAATGAAGCACTGGAATATGTGGTATCCATACAAAAATATTATATAATATTTTGCATCTTTTTCATCTGGCTTGTGTTGCGTTCCTTTTTTAAAACCTTAAAACTTCCTTTTTTAAAATTTATGCCGTCTGTATATATGCCGTCGTGGTGCAGTGGCACGTCTGATTGTAAAGGCGACGGTTGTAGGTTCTATTTACCAGTAGTTCGACCAATTAAAAGAATAAATTATTTTCATTTCTCCACTCGTATAAGCTCTGCCTACCCTACTGTATGCGGGATATAGCGCAAACCTAAAACAATAAGCATTGCCTTCGTAAATTAAATCTAACATCTGAGCGGATATGATATCAAACTTATTCAAAGCTAGTCGCCGACGACTACAACTTTCCGGACTTCATCAGAGCTAAAGACTGGCCGTCATCTAGTCCAGATCTCACTGGATTATGACTTATGATATGATATTTAGATAGTAAAGCTTGCTCTGAACGCCATAATAATTTGGCGCTAAAACAATCCATACCATACGATTGGCGGTGAAGAATATTACCGTAGAAAGAGTGCGTACTGCTAATTGGCCTTAACGTTTAAAGGACTGTATTGTATCCTATAAAATAAATAAATAAATCAGCTTCACGCTGTATCCCGCTCACAGCAGGGTAGGCAGAGGGAATCTAGCGTTAAGACACTCCGTTCCCCACTTTCTGCCGAATTCTGGAGGCATTGCATGTTGAGTGGCAGGTCTCAACCGGCCTTAGCCTCGACACCAGAGCGAAGAAATGGGAATATAAATTAAGATAAATATTTCATCTCCCCGAGTGGGGATCGAACCCACAACCAGTCGGTTTTACAGTCACACTTCGTGCCGCTGCGCCACGACTGGCCTCAATTGTATCCCATTATATAATATATATTTTAATGGTTTTATATTAATGTTTAGCATCCTGTAATAGTAAAAAATATTACGTACAAAAATATTGTTTTTCTTTGTAACAATATTTGTGACAAGACTAAGTAATTGGACACTACCTCCTCCTCCGCTCCTTAACTTTTTATTATTGATTCTTTTTTAATCTTCACTATGCGATTGCGAACCATAAGGGCTGACGGGTTCCGATTGGACCGTGAGCCAAAATAATATTTTCTAATTTGTTTTGCTTTTTTAGGTCCCTTTTTTCCCCTAAATTAAGTGTACCCAAGGACCCCAAGACGGTACTGGCGATAGTCAAACAGAAACAAGCGTTAAACACTCCATTCTCCATTTTCTCCATAATATTAGTGATAATGATTTGTATAACCAGGTCAGGGAAATGAAATAAGAACATAAAGACTGCTATTCTATCATATATTTTTAACTAGTACCAATTGTAGCTGAAAATAAAATAACCTAAAATAGATGTTTATCTTTAGATTAGCAGTCCTCCACGGCCTCTAATTGGATTCATATTGTGAATTAAAACAAGTTATTTCTACAATCGTTGACGTATTATTGTCCATTCGTCGTTATGTAATCATTACTTATTCAGATTAATTAGTCCTTATTAGGGCTAACAAGTATTACTGACGTGCTAGATTTTTTTAATGTTTTATTTCTAGTATCCTTATGTCATCTGTTTTACACGTGTTTATTTTGTTATGTTAATTTGAGATGTAATTAGATTTTTATTTAACTGTATTTAAAATCAGCTTCACGCTGTATCCCGCACACAGCAGGTAGGCAGGGGGAACCTAGTGTTAAGACACTTCGTTCCCCACTTCCTGCCGAATTCTGGAGACATTGCGTGTTGAGTGGCAGAACTCAACGCCGCGCTTTTCCTCAACACCAAAGCGAAGAAATGGAAGTATTCATTAAAGTAAATATTTCATCTCCTCGAGGGGATCGAACCCACAACCAGTCGGTTTAATAGTCACACTTTGTGCCCCTGCGCCACGACTGATCTCAACTGGACTGAACTACATTTGTTTGTATAATTACTTCTGAATAGATTAATATAGAATAAATATGTAAAAAAAATTGGGAATTAGTTATCTGTTGCAATATAGTCTATCAGTCGTAAACTTATAAATCATCCTTTTCTATTTTGCTTTTCGCTTTTTTAAGGATTTGAGCGAAGTTCATTTGGAAGGAACCTAAACCAAACTTTGCCTAACCCTGTTAAAATTAAATACTAATAAAAGTAAAAATGCAACATATCACAAGAAATTTTTTGTATATATAAAAAATTTTACAATGTAATATTGAAAGTTCTCATAAATTCTTTGATTTAATCCCCAACTAAAGTCTGCCAAAGTCCTTAATTTTTTTGGAAATAATATGTATTTATGCCCTTTATATTTTTAATAAGGAAATAAAAAGACACAATTTTAAGTAATTATATACCTACTTATTAATTGACTATTATTTTAACAATACATTATGTTTACCTTCCCATTGAGTTGACTTTAAATATTCAAAGGTCATCTACATATTATCGTTTCGCTTTAAAACTTAAGATATTTGCAATGTTAAATATTATTAAAGTTAAATAATAAATTATTAATAGTTTATTTCTGTACTTAAAAAGTTATTTTTAGTTTTGTAAAGTGGGTTTCTATTTGAGAGTCTAGGTCACTTCGACTTCATATAAAATCACGGCCAGTAAGTAGCCAGCAATTTGAACAAGACAGATGTCGGTCGAATTAAGTTTAATTCTTTTCTCATTTTCTTGTCAGGAAATAATTTAAATAACTTCCTCTATATATTATAATAATTAATATAGTCATTAATTAATTTACTTAAATTGGAATTACCGTTCATTTTCTTTAGTTTATGATTTCCCTTATAACTTAAAACAAAATATTGGTTAAGCTATAAAAAATAAAGTTTTTATTATAAGTGGAATATTACTTTAAAAATAAAAAAAAATTAATAACAAAAAAATATTTATATATTTTAATTTCTATGATATAACTAATTAATAAAAAAAAAGACTTGGCGAAAAGTTTATGGCGATCCAAAACTTTGAGCTTTAAGTTTAAGAAGATTATGTAACTTGAAAACTTCAAGCAGTTCATTATTTAATTAATAATATGGTGATACTAAAAGGAATAAGTTAATTTTAAGTAAATTATAAAAATAGTTGGCGTTGTCCAATATATGGGTATATGCATTTTTTGCTTTTGTTATTCATACAATGAAGTTTTATAATCTTTTTATGGCATTATTGTTTTCTATTATTGTCTCGTACATAAAAAAAGGTGCATTGAATAGTTTCTTAAAAGCAATATAAATACATTGTTTTTGAAAATTATTACGAAACTACCTTAAGTTATGAGAAATAAAGCCTTTTATTGCTAAAATAAATTATACGCCAAAGAAATTGTCTGTCAACAAACTGAACCGGAAGCGTTTAAAATGCAAATGTATGTTTACGAAAGTTTTGTTATCTAATGCAATATTATAATGCTGATTTATGGATTTTACGGTCCGAGTTGGCAAAAAAATATTTAATTTTTTTTAATAAAAAAACGCAACATAGTACCTATTTCGTTTCAAAGTAGGTTAGAGGTGCTTACGTAAGCTCGTAATTGCATTATATATATATACCTACGTTCTCTTTACGTTCATAGTAAAATACCTAAACATTTGACATCTACTTTTTACTTGTCGCCGTCTCGCTCGCACTCGCGGGGGATTATTGTTCAAGGAATGCGCGCGTCGGCTAGTCTCGTGTCGCGCGCTGTTAGAGGCTATATTATTGTTACTACCACACGGGCTTAGACTTTATGTCGATAGAAATAAGGTCGATTTTAGAATTGACATTGCAATGAGAACGCCTAAACTCAGCAAAAATTCTGTCACGAGACTATCCATAGTGACTACCTACTTTGTAAGAGTACATTCATAAATCTCATTTATTATGAAGTTTTTGTTTAATCGTAATTCTAAATATAAAAATTAGTTTGTAATTCGAAATATTACTTTGTATATAATATTTTTCGCTGTACAGACAAGCGTCGCTAGAAAGGTGTCCAAAAATAGACCGATAGTTTGAAAACTAAAAATGAAAAGTCCTTGAGAACTAGTCTCGTGGGGAGTGCGCGCACGTCACAGACGGGATTTTTGTAGGTATGTATATCGCTAGCGGCGGCCCGATTGGCCAACAAAGCCTTGTCGGCGGCCATTTTGTACGATGCTGACTCACCAAAAGGTGAAAAATGTACATGAATTAATGCGCACTCCCCACGAGACTATACAACGGTATTGGGCATTTCCCTCGCGAACACAAAATTTGGGTTTCATGTTCCTTCGACCGCATCGTGGAAACAAAAAATAATTTTTTCTACGAATATTTCCAAAGTTTTGAAATTATAGTGATTTTCAGTGATTTTTTACATACTGAATTAACTAAGAAATCAAAAGTTACATACATACGTCAAGACGGAAGTTTACATTGCAGTTCTAGTCACCGAGACCCTCGGACGGACGGTCGGCGTGATAGAATTTGTGAATTAGTGATTAAAATATTACTGATAACAGCGAAATAACCTGAAGTGCGCTCTGTGCATCGCTAATCTGTCAAACAGCGAGGTGATAATTTGATGTTGTGTACATCGGCTTGGATGTTTACCATGTGTAGCTGAAAGTGTACCGCCAAAGACACGATGTAGCCGGGTGTTTGTGTGATATAGTGAAACTTTTGTGAGTGTTTTTGCCTTAATTTAAAGAAGTTTTCTCGTCAAAATGACGGAATCTATTGCACCAGTCAAAGTTAAAACAGAGCGGCCCGATGAGGCTGAAATCAGGGAACTTGCGGCCAAGATGGTGGAGGCCAACAAGGCTAAAGCGTTGGCAGCCTCAGTGGCCGCCGCGCGACCTCAGCCCGGAGCTCTCATGGGCGGTCCGACGCCGGCAGTTGGCGGGCAAATGGGTATCCTGAACTTCCTCACACGTAAACCAGGTACACAGCCGGCAACTGCGGTCGAGCAGAGACCCACACAGGACGACAAAAAGACCCCAGCCCCCGACGAGGCCAGTTGGAAGGGCCACTTTGGCTGGGACATGCTCGGTAAATGTCACATTCCTTACATATATCGCTCCGGAGAGAAGTACGTGGCAGTGCGAATGGTGGAAATCAAACTCCTGAACAAGTACCTAAACTACCTTCACGCAGACATTTACTCTTGTACCTGTATACGAAGCTACTACATTACAGAGATTGAAGCCAGGCTCCTCAATGAGATCAACAACCGACACTGTGACGGTCAATTCGGTAGGGAACCCTTTACACAGAAGGACCTTGTGGTGAGACTGTCTGATGCCTATGAGTTCTACAACTTCTTAGATGTGTGTTACAACAAACTGTTACGTGGTACAACTAATAACAAAGACAAGTGTGGTTTTATTAGGATAAATAAAGAGTCAGTGGTACCCTATACAGTGCGGGATGGACAGAAGTTTGTTCCATTATTTTATTTTGAAGGTGAAACAGACAATTTGAAATTAAAGGCGGACCAGCTGAAGGGCTGGGACTTGTCATATTTAAAGTTCTGCTGTAAGGTGCAGGGCATCAGGAATGAACTGTTTGCCAGTGAGACGTGTTCAGTGATTAGTTTGACAGACATTAAAAGTTACTTCCCACCCGGGACAGAGTTTGAGGAGTATTGGCCTAATAAAGTTGTGGACTCGCAGCTCCTGATTTCAGCGAAGGGTAAGAAACTTGAATATTCATTTTATTTCCTAATTTATATTTCTACAGTGAATTACATTATAACTACTACTATTATCCATTATTCTTATTCCAATAGGCAAGTATATGTTTCAAATTATATTTTTTATAGCATATATTTATCGATTGTTTAAAAAAAACCTTTATTATAATAGAAGAACAAACAGTTCCAGTAAATCTGTTGAAGTTGAATGTTCTTATCAATATTTTATTGATTTTAATTATTCTTTTTATTTTACTTTAAATGTAATATTTTATTATTTATTAATCTAATGTTATATAGTAGTCATACTGTTTTCCAGCTTTTTTGATACTATTGTAGGTTAAAGTAAATATTTTAATTTCAAAACTTATTTTGTTTGTCATTTTTACATTCCAAACATGACAAATGTCCCTTTCAATTTGGTGGAAGGAAATATCTTCATAACAGTATCTGAACCTATGGTATTCTTTTGCTATTAGACTGTCAAGGCACTGGCACTGGCACTGGCACAACAATTTAAATAACACTATGTAAAAATTTGCATATGTCTACAAAAAGTATTTTTCTTTTTTAAATGTGGAAGGAATAATATTCGAAAACATATATTCACTTATTGTATATTAATAAGAATATATAATTTTAATAAGTAACATTATTCTTTTAAACAAATAAAAATCATATCTATAAAAATTTTTATTAAGTTATTAATATCTCTTACACTTTAAAGAAATACATAAAGAAAAGCCTGTAATCCAAGTCTCTGCATGATATAGAAAAAAAAAAGTACATTTTATAGCTCTAAACTTTATTCTGAATATGTGTAGAACAAAGGGCCAAGATACTCCGTTCTCCACTTTGGCACTTGTAGTGCCATTCTTTGGCTTTCAGAAAAAAGAATATTTGCCCTAAGTGAAGAATGAGCCTACAACCATTGCGTTGATAGTATGATGCTGTCTCACTGTGCTACAACACACTATAATAATTTACACTATAGTTTATATTAAAAATAAACTATAAGTCACTTTCATTTTTTATATACAAACATCATACAAAGAATTGAAACTACTTTTGTGTTCAAACAAATTTATCCATAGATCCAAGGACATATAAAATCAATGAATGAACAATTTTATTGATGAATGAATACTTTAAGATATGGTATTACATTATTAAAAATAAATAAAATATATATTTTATTTATTTAATATAAAATGTTCATATATATATATATATATATATATATATATATATATATATATATATATATATATATATATATTTATTGAATTTATATATTTTAATATTTAAATAAATAAGTTATTATGTATTTTTACACACTCTATATAGTATATAAAACATAAAAATAACTTATTTTTATTAATAGTGATTAAAAATATATATATTTTTTCTATATAAAATTTTAATGTCATTCTCATACTTATAGTGAGTTGTTTTAGAGTTTTTAAAAAAAGCTTAGAATTAATTTCTTCAAATATAAATTTCTGTATTTGTGGAAAACATATTCAGAAAATTTTAAGTTTAGATAAAAAAAAATATACATATATAAAGTTTAGGTAGAAAAATATGTAATATCATTGACAAATTATAGAATACAAGCATTATTTTTCTTGTACACAGACACTCTTTTAAATTTAAATGTTCAAATATTATTTAAAATTTAAATGATAAGCAAATTTAGATACTTACATTATCTCAGTTAAAATTTTATATTTTTATTAAAAAGATATTTTTTAAAGGAAAACAAGAATTTAAGAAAATTTATCTCTTGCAATGAATGACTCATTAAAACTAAGAATGAAGGATATTGATATTAAAATATATTTTTATCTGCTGAATCATGTTATTTTTTATTATTTAATATTATTCACTCATATTCAAAGCCAGTCATCACACAGGGGCTCAAGTGTACGACAGACGTGACATGTTGTGAGTTTGTTTCCCACTCATAAAAATGAAATTAAATGAAATGTCTAATATTTTCATTTCCACGCACAGGTAACTTTACATGACAGCAAAATTACAGCAATTTAATGGGAATGGAGTGCCTTAAAACTAGGTTCCCAGGTTCCCTCTGTCTGTCCCGCACATAGCAGGGTAAGCGGGATACAGCGTCAAGCTAAAAAAATAGCTTTTATCTGCGGCTACACTAGCTTTTATCATTTTATATGCTTTAGATAATTTTGACCACAGGCAATTATATAAAAACTATTTATGTTATGTAATGTGTCATATAACGTTCCTCGATAAATATACATCAGAAAATGATTTTGTGAATTCGATCCAGTTGCTGAGATTAGAGGGTTCAACCAAACAGACCTTTCAGCTTTATTAGTATAAATATATATTTATTTTTGTATACATCAAACACGCATTTATTATACAGAAACATAATATTTCTAAGAAATATTTACATTATGCACATAAGGAAGATGAAATGTTGATAATAATAACGACGTCGTAACTAAATTCGGCGTACGAGGGTGCGTCAATCTGGATAGATCGCGTGCGGCCGTGAGAGCTAAAACGCCGCCCTCCTATCTATTGAGCCTATGTATACTTTAACTTTGCAGGAGATGGTTTAAATTTTTTGAAGTCGGGATATTTATAAAATGGCTATGTTTAGAAGTGCAAAATGTATCACTGAATACATAAGATTTAATCTTAAAAGTGCTAATATAATCTAACGTAAAATACGTTAGAAGAAAAGTTAATTGTAGATCTCTAATATCATTTTTATTATGATACTAGGCTGGCAGTTTTCTCATATGCATTTCTCTTTTTCGTATGTTTAAACGTAAAAGCTTAAACCTCTTTCCGTCTCTTTTTGTGCACATTGCAGGGTAGAGAGAATGGAACCAGGGAACCTAATGTTAACACTGTTAAGATACTTCTGTTTCTCGGTAGGTATTTCGTGTTCAGTGGCGCAACTCAACGCTGCGAAACTTCTTAAAAAATATATTTACTATAATAATGATTTCAAAGTTAATTCGTTTAAACTATGAGCCTATACTTAAACCTTTATAATATTGCGTTAGTTGACGAATAGTTGCTATATTTATATAAATAAATTTATATTTATTTCTTAGCACATGTTTATTTTTGATTTACTAGAAACCCATTTTACATAATTTTCCTGTAAAGCAAGAAAACGATGTTGTAAGCAGTTTCACATTTTTTTCCTGCATTGCAGAGTAGGCCCTGTGCCTAATCTAGTGTTAAGACACTCCGTTCCCTAATTGCCGTTCCCAATTTTTGAGACATTGAATGTTAAAAGAGTGGAGAAATGCAAATAACTTTTGTATCATCTGTTAATCATTCCTTTGAGTGGGTTTTGTACTACAACAATCGTAGCGTCGTTACGGTCAGACGCTGTCCCACTACCCCACGACAGCCTTAAGTTATTAAAAAAAACCACTCCACGCTGTATCCCGCACACAGCAGGGTAGGCAGAGGGAACCTAGTGTTATTACACTCCGTTCCCCACTTTCTGCCGAATTCCGGAGGCATTGCGTGTTGAGTGGCTCAACTCAACGACGCGTCTCGACACCAGAGCGAAGAAATGGAAATATACATTTAAGTAAATATTTCATCTCCTCGAGTGGAGATCGAACCCACAACCAGTCGGTTTTACAGTCGCACTTTGTGCCCCTGCGCCACGACTGGCCTTAAGTTTATTATTAGGGTAAAAATGTTTTTGTATTCTAAAACACGATGTGGGTACGCGGAATTCTCTGAATGGCGTAGCTTGGGCCCTTATTGTCTTAGAACAATACAATTAAAAAAAAAGTTACACGACACCATACAAAAAGTGGTGACCACTTTTAAATAAATAATTTATACATGATTGCGACCTTTTGCGAAATAATAAAAAAAAACCTGGGGTAGTCAGAGAGAACGCAGCGCCAAACGCTACGGTCTCTGCATACCTCTTTCGCACCGTCCACTGTCATCAACCTCTTCATACACGCCTTTCGGAGGGAAAGTATCTTCGATACTGTGTTTTCGAAGACCATATTATTATGTGCAGTAAATTTATAAATAAGGGTTGTTTAAATAAAATTTAAAAATATTAAATTTTTATTAAAATTTTAAATAACCCTTTTTTTTAAATTGCCTATATCACATTTTTATTAACTATTAGATTGAAGTTTTACGATTAGCGGCTAAAATGACTGTAAATGCGACTGTTTTGAGTTCGATTCTTCATGCGGGGGAATATATTATTTTCATTTTATCGCTCTGGTAACAATGCAAACTCGGCGTTCCGCTGCAATATCTCGAGAAGTGAACGGAGTGTCTCAACACTAGGTTCCCTGCGTACCCTGCAATATTCTTTTTATATGTGTGAACTTTTTAAAACTGTACTAATGACATTCAAAGAATTTCAATGTTAAAAGTTTTATTGATAAATTAACAACGTTTACATACTAATTATAATTAAAAAAAAAAAACATTTTTTTATTGTTTAAACTTAATAATGCCTAAGGACGCAAGAGGATATTTAAATGTGTCATAGTTACATAATGCTTGATTTAAATTAGTAAACAAAACGATATTACACTAGTGACTCGTCCGAGGCTTCGCTCGCTTAAAATACACTTATTTATTCAATAAATTTGTTTTTGTTTAAAACGTGGGATTGTATTCCGCCGCTCAACACGCAATCTATCACCTTTATAATTCGGCAATGGGGAACGGAGAGTCTTAACACTAGGTTCCTTTTGCTTACCCTTCTGTGTACGGGATACAGCCTGAAGCTTAAAAAAATGTTTTTGTTTGTTCTTATAAACATTTTTAGCGCACTTTAATGACTTCTCTAACGTGAGAAACTACCAAAGCTCTCTTTCGTTTTTGCAACATTTTTTTTTGTTACTCCACTTCTTTTGGTCATAGCGCGTTTGTAAAACAGCCTATAAGCCGTCTTCGACAGATGGGCTATCCAAAACAAAAGAATTTCTTAATTTGAACCAGTAGTTCCTGATGTTAGCGCATTCAACCGAACAAACTTGCATTTTGCAATTTTAGTACATCGTACATTTTTTTATATTTTCGTATATCTAAAATTTCATATATTTTTTTAAAAAATATCTTTTCAAGTTTTACAAAGAAATAAGCTTATTATTTAGCTCCCACGCTGTGCACCTGCACCCTGCACATAGCACGGTGAGCAGAGAGAACTTGGGAACATAGTGTTAAGTCTACTTCCCGCCGATGTATGGAGGCAATTTATTTAACTTATATTCTTTATCTTGACAGTTAAAACAAAAATAGTTTAAATTAAACATTCCCCCCCAAGTAGAAATTCGACCCACAAGCATCGCGGCAGACTTTCCAACAGCGTCATAGTGGCGCCATTTTATTTTAATACATCCATTTTAAGATTGAGCGGATGAATAATAAACGGAAATACTTTTATTTATTTTGGTTCTTTAATAATATTTTTCAGTGGTTTTAAATATTTTTTAATAATAAATACAAGATATAGCCTGCAACTCCGTTTGCGTGAGCTCCAAATTTAGTTTTTCCCCGTTCCAGTAGGAATTTCGGTGTGTCGTCCCTTAGTACGTGTGGGAACACGTCCAAAGATGTACCTACATACCGAATTTTAGCGTTCTGCGCCGCAAAGTTTGGTCTGTGCGTTAGTTTGCGAGTCACTCGGTTTAGATTTTTATACTTATACAGGTTTCTTTATTTTTTTTTATCCTGAACACAGCAGACCTGTTCTGCTGTGTTCGGGATACGTGAACGGAACCTGGAAACTTAGTGTTAAGATATTCCGTTCCCATTAAGACGCTTCCGTTCTCCAATTTCTGCCGAATTCTGGAGGCATTGCGTGTTGAGTGACGGAAATCAACGCCGCGTTTTACTTCGTTACTATTTATTAAATGAAATATTAAATATTTCCATTTCCTCCATCCCTCTGGTGAAATTAAAATATTAAATATTTTATGTCCTAGAGTGGGAATCGAACCCAAAACCTGTCGCGTTTACAACCTGCGGCTAAGTCTGGCTTCAAATATGGCCTATATTTTTTTGCTTTTAGTTAAATATGCAAGAAAATATATTCAAGTAAACTTTTAACGACTGACCCCAATACTCAAATCTCGTGACCTTTCAGGACGTCTATAAAACAACGCCGTGCCAATGTTGTAAAGTTCACAGAGCGCGGCTTACGTTTTGAAAATTCGGAATTGACGAATAATTTTAGTATGAAGCATAAACTTGTCCACTAAAGTAAAATATTTTTCTTTGTTTGTATATATGTATGTATAATTTCTCTACCATTTTTCTAAAACTATTATGTTTTATTATTTTTAACATTAGTTTAGTTAAACTAAATTTCGTGGCTGTGTTAATATTTTTCTGTATAGCGCGATAGGAAAAAGAGGTATATAAAAGGAATATAGAAATTATTATACACTTTGGCGGCCACTTAAAAGATATTGCATATGAAAAAATATAAATGAAGCAAAATTTCCTCGAACGGGAGTCGTATCTACGCCATTCACTCATCGTGTCTTAAAAACACTAGTCTTATATGAGAATGACTTTAATTGCATTAGATTTTAATAAGAGCGATCTGGTTTTACGTTATACTAGCTTTTACTCGCGACTTCGCCCGAGTGCTCAACTGGGTATAACTTAAGAGCTGAGATGCTACTTAGAACTGCGCATCACGCTCTTAAGCTATCCCGTTTTCGCAAAATATTTCAAAGTTCCTTCGCCATTGGTCGTGGTATGTAATATAGCCTTTAATAGCCTTCTTCGAAAAATGGATCCAAAGCAAAAAAAATATCCTACGTAGCGGGAGTTCTTGAGATTAGTGTGATCAATCAAACAAACTCTTCAGTTTTATAAGTAACAATAATCTTATATTTTACTAGAGGGCGCGCGCGGCTTCGCCCGCTTATTAGGAGTGAATTCTAAAAAAACCACGAAACGTGTTCAATAAATTATTTTTAACTGTCTGAATTTAAATTTTTATAAAAATCGGTGGCAATTTAAAGATTTTTCCATATAAACTTTCAACCCCTTATTTGAACCCTTAGGGGGTGAATTCTTAAAAATCATGAAACACGTGTTCAATGAAATATTTTTAAGAGTCTGAATTTCAAATTTTATAAGAATCGGTACAGATTAAATTTTTTTTCCATACAAACTTTCAACCCCTATTTCATCCCTTTAGGGTTAAAGTTTTTCAAATTCCCTTCTTAGTGGATGTCCAGAATATGAAAATAAACATCTGCCCAAATTTCACGTTTCTACCATCAGCGGTTACGGCTCTGCGTGCGTCTTACCTCAGTCAGTCAGCACAAGTCCTTTTATATATATAGATTTTAAGAGTCCAGTCGATGGGTTCGATTCCCACTCGGATATTTGTTTAAATTTATATTTTCATTTCTTGTTGCTCTTTATGCTCTGGTTTGAGGGAAAGCGCGGCGTTGAGTTCCGCCACTCAACACGCAATGTATCCAAAATTCGGAAGAAAGTAACGGAGTGTCCTCTCCCCTCTGTCTACCCTGTACGGTGTGCGGAAGGGATACGGCGTGAAGCTGATTTTAATTTAAATTTTTAACTTATATTTTATATTGTATTGTTGTATTTAGGCAAGACATTACACTACCGCTTGGCGATTTTCCTTAAACCGCAGGTCAAGATCACTTTTTATTTAACAGCTAAATACTATGACGTAGTCTTAAAAACATTTTTTTTATTACCTATAATAAATGTTTAAATTTAGCTCAATAGTATATTTATGAATTTTATGCATTTATAGGCAGAGAAAAAAATAAATGTATACGTGACATTTCAACCTACGACGTTCATTCACGTTCAATTAGAGATAAACTTCACACATTTCTCTATATGATAAATCATTGATAGTAATCACTAAATTCTCCATGCAATATTTTTATTATATTTTTGCTTAGCGCTTTATCTCTTGTTGGGTAGTCAGAGAGAACGGAGCGCCAAATGCTCTCTCTCTGTCTCTGCATACCTCGTCCACTGTCATCAACTCTTATGTACATTCCCTCTTGGGGTTCTCGCTTTACCTAGGGCTTCCTCCAGTCCTCCACCGATACTGTGTGTGTGCGTGTGTGTATCCTCTAAGGTTAACCGGGGTCTCCCCCGAAGAGATTAAAGTATTTTTTTTAAATATTTAGTGCATACAAAAAATATTTATATATATTTAAAATAAAATTGTTTATTCTACATGCTATACGCACTAGATACTTCGTTTGAATTAAAAAGTGGTTGGTATTGAGGTTAGACCTTCAACACAGCCTTGACACGATAAAAAATAATTTGCGTTGGCTATCTGTGTAGATAGAAGTTTCTTTATTTTTGTGTAACAAGATATTAAAGTAGTTATTATTTTATAACCCATAAGTTTTCTGTTTTCACCATCTATCTGGACTTAAGATGAAAAGTTATATTTAAGTTATTCTTAAATGTATTTTTTTGCAAATATAAGAAAGACGTAAGGTAGAATCTTATTTAATTTAAACGAATATTTTTAACAATTTGTATGGCATTTATATGTATGGCTTAGTGGTCAGAGCGCCTGGTCGGTTTCCAGGAGACGCGGGTTCGAGTCCCACTTTGTTCAAAATTTTTATATGTTTTCTAAGTAAGTATTAAATGAATAGGCTGCGTGTGTTTATAACATTTGTTGTGTTTATTTCTTCATTCTCGTATCTCACTGTGCATGGAAAGAATTTAGAATACAACGTTTATGAATATATTATCTTTTGTTTTGGTCGGGAAGACAGAATTAAACATTTTCATGCTGTATCTCGCACATGTCAGGGTAGGCAGAGAAACTTAGAACCTAGTGTTAAGACGCTCCGTTCCCCATTTTCCGCCTTATTCTGGAGGCATTGTGTGTTGAGTAGGGGAACTCAATGAAGCGCTTTGCCTCGACACCAGTTCGAAGAAATTAAAATATAAATTTAAATGAATATTTAATTTCCTCGAGTGGGGATCGAAACCACAACCAGTCGCGTTTACATCCAAAATTTGTGCCCTTGCGCCACTACCTCTCAGAAGTAAACTCGTTTAGCTTTGCCAATTTTCGCTCTGGTATCCAAGGCGTTACTTTGCCCTACTAAATCTGGGAAAAAATCTTCATACATAAAAAGCAAATTTTCCCAGATTTTGACAGATTTTCAGATTTTTCTATGTCAAACCATTATTGCCACGTCAATCTCACGACATCAAATAAATAATAGTGTTAAAAAAATACAATATTCTCATAAAAAAAAAATGTATTCAATTTAAGCAATGTAATACGGTTAATTAAATTCAAAGGTTTTTACAATTTTTATAAGGCGACCGTTTAAGGTAACCGTTGTCTATTCGTAGATGAAAAGTTCAAAGCAATTTTACCATTATAACAGTATAAACGCTTGCTATAACGCTAACCGTATAGGTGACGCTGATATTTCACCTTGTATTTATTTATTTTTTGGGTAAAATTTATTAGTTCTAGTTTTTAATTTAAATCAGTTTCACGCTGTATCCCGCACACATCAGTTTTCCTACTTTCTGCCGAATTCTGGAGACATTGCGTGTTGAGTGGCAAAACTCAACGTCGCGTTTTGCCTCGATACCAGAGCGAAGAAATGGAAATATAAATTTAAGTAAATTATTAATCTCGTCGAGTGGGGATTGAACCCACAACCAGTCGATTTACAATCACACTGTGGCGCAGGGGCACAACCCCTGACCCACGATCGGAGATCGAACACCACACTCGTCGCTTTTGGAGTCTGGTGCTGCCCCACTGCGCTAAGACAGCCTTTTTAATATAATTATGTTAAATTTATTTAAATACATTAAATGACACCGCTAACTAACTTTATTCCTAAATGTGAAAGCTAATTGAGAATATGTTTGCTTTTATATATTTTATATGTATTGTAATAATATGAAACGTAATATTTCTAAAAATTCGATAGAGTATTCAAATTAATAATTATTTTTCGATATATTTAATTTATTCTCATTTCCCCCTCTCTGCTGGACAAAGAATGGTGTTGAGTACCGCCACTCAGCACCCAAAATTCTTTCCGATAAATTTTGAGTGCTGAGTGGGGGGTACTCAATGTGGGGAACGAGAGTTTACATAAGGTTCAATCTTGTTTATTTAGCTATGCGGGAAAAAGCGTGAAGATGCTGAATTATTCTATAAAATTGTTTGGATCTGTGATATTTTTGCTGAATACTTTGTAACAGTATTATTATGTGGGATCTTAAAGCTTTAAATTCAAATTTAATTTATCAACTGTTAAGTATGATATACGTACATGACACAATTTTAGTATAAAAGTGCCATACTATGCTAATGCAAATTTTGGCACGGCTTATAATGTAAGATAGTTTATATAACTTCTGAATATTTTTAACGTCTACATTGAACAAGTAGCGCTTTTATCTTTTTTATACGATAAGTACTATATAGTGGAGTGATGACATGTTTAACCTTAACTGATATTTGTGGGTTCAAATTAATCTTAAATTTTTTTTTATTTATTTTAGTATTACGGAAGTGTTTGCTATTTAGGCAATGCCCAGAAAAATGTATAGTGTTCCTCCGGCCCTATATATTTTATTTAAAATGTTGAACGGAGAGTAATAAGTAAAAAATATGTATTTTCAAAATAAAAAAAATCCAATTAGGAATGTTCAATTGCCATAGATTAATAATGAAAAGCTGATAACACATTTTAGAAATAATCTATGAAGTATTATAGACGTGATTTCAACAATCATTTTGCACCATCTCACATTTTGGGAGGGTGCAGAGAGCTGTGACCAACCCCCCAAAATGCGAGATGAGTTCAAAAAAAATCAAATACTAGGTGGTAATTCTATTTTCGTGCGTTTCATGTGCATATCACGCAATATAAAAGATAATGGTGATTGGAATATTTTCGAGTCTGCCTTAATATCTTTATTGCTGTGCAATATACGAATAACAAATAGGTCAATCTACGCTCATTGATTGATTTCTTGATTTACTTATATTGTGCAGATATTTCATAAATAATCAATAAGGCAACTACTTTTTACCTGTTTTTTTTTAATATTTAAATATTTTTTAGTATATTACATCGGTATAACATAAGCTTATCATAAATAAAACGATAGTAAATATATTTTTGAAATCATGATTTTAAATAATAATTTAACATTTCGCTTCTCCACTGCTGCACAAAACAGAACTAATACTACTTTTATTTAGTTTCTTGGCTTTGGCTTAGCGTATTTAAATCAACTTTTTATCTTTTTATTACAGGTTCAGTGTCCGGCGGCGGTCAATGGACACGCGCACCGCCCGCGCCTCCCCCGGGCGCCGTCGGCGTGGGGGTTGGCAGCGGAGTATCTATAAGCAATGTGCCCTCGCGGGGCAGACGGCCCGCCCAGAGGCATACTTCAGCATCTTCAGCCATGCAGATGCCCCACGCTGGCATATCAGCTGCAGCAGTACAAGCGCTGTCCAACGGGTGGCCCGGGTCGTTGACGCAAGCGCAAACGCAACAAGTGTTGAGGCTAGCTCAGGTTCGTTCATATATCATTTAATTATGTAAAATAAAAATATATTATTTAGTCTGGTAGATAGATGGAATGTTATTTATTTAGAAAGTGTGGAATAACATTTTAAAAATGTTTAAAAAGATGGAATGTTGTTTCTTCGACTCTATTATTATCATACGACTCTATTATTATGTTTCTGGATTGGGCAAAAGGAAATTAGTTTAAAGTATAATTATTTTTAACTATAGTTTGTTCCCCTTAATTACGGAAAAATCTTATTAACTAAATTATATTGGTTATGTAGATAAAATATAATTTGATTCAATGTTAGTTATATGTCAATGCCAATTCATAAAAGTTTTTGTTTATAAGCGTACACAAAATACACAAAATTAATATACATAACATTGTACTGGTTAAGTGATGATTCGTGACTTTTATTTTAAGTATTCGTCGTTTATTTATTATTATAGAGATTTTGTATTTACATTCTTAAAGACGTACATATAAACTGCCATTAACACAATCAAGGCATAATAGATATGGTTGTAAGCTTAAATCTCAATTGGAGATATGTTTGTATATATTATTATAGATGCCCCTAACTGATTATGCACAGTGTGCCGTTGCTTACCGTATATCACAATGCGTATATAAAATTGCAGGGGAGGAGGAACATACATAAAATTAAAAAATATTGTTTTGTGATAGATTTTCATATTTGACGCTTTAAAAATATATCAAGCCGTGTAAAATAGCTTATAATATGTCATAGGCTCAAGTGGCTGCGCAGGCGCAGGCCGCGGCGCGCTACAGCAACGCCATGGCCGCGGCGGCCTCCCTCCCGCAACACAGGTCACAGCACAACAGAAATGTACAGGTATGGATATATGAATATTTAAACTATTTTTCTAGTTTTCTTTTTGTTTTGTTTTCTATATAATAATGGCCGAATATTTTGATCAACTGGAAAATTATATATATAATAAAAAATATTTTTTTATTTAATCTTTGCGTGTATGTATATAGAATTTTCGTTTAAATTGGACTGGAATAAATGTTTATATGATGATAGATTTATTGATACTACTATATTGGCCATAAAATTTGCTGATTTTATCAGTGTTACCCAAGGTTAGATATAATATTGGTATACAGATGTGTTTCTCTCTACAGGTAGGGGGACTCCATTTTTTTTATATTGGACACAATTTCATAGAAAATTTATGAATCAACTCGTAGCTGTAAACAAAATAGTAATTATAGTGTTATCTGTTAGGCTGTTTGGAATTTAAACCCGGATAACCGCGTAATTAGTTAATTATTAATATTAAAAAAATAACAGTAATACCATACGTCAATTGTAAGATAAGAATGTTGTACACATTTTTTTTATATCTGTTGTTTAAAGCTTTTGAATAGATATTTAGTAAAAAAATAATTTTAAAATATCATTCGTTATCTCGTACTTTAGAATATTATAAAAGTATTTGCGGTGTTGAGTTCCGCCACTCAACACTAGACTCTGGATGGAATTCGGCGGAAATCTCATTATATTAGGTTCCCAGATTTCTTCCGCTTACCCTGCAATGTGCGGGATACAGCGTGACGCTATAAAATATGTAAAAAAAAGAAAAAAAAATTTTAGATCAATTTCAATAAATTAAAGATACAGTATATTAACAATATAAATATAAGATATCAGTTTCAACCTATTTATAATATTTACTTCACTTCATTGCAGTGCTCTCTAAACCAATATACAAACATTTATTGCTAGTATTCATTTAAGAGTTAAGTAGGCTACAGAGCTCGCGTTTACATTATGATTATAGGATGTGAGAATTTTTTTATTTTTGATATCTTTTATTATTAATTAGTTTTGCATTTTGTTCATCCCCTGTATAGATTTAAATTTTTATGATCAAAAAAAATATATTGAGTGGTTTTTTTTCGCTTATGCATGTGTGTCTATGACCAAATGAAAATATATATTTAAAATGTAGAATTCATGTGAACTTTATGTTACGACTATATGCCACAGTTCGTATTTTTATAAGAAAATAAGGTGATCATACAAGGATATAGAAGATGTAGGTCACAATTTATTCCCCTTTATTATTTTTTAAATATTATATTAACGTCTATTTTTGTTTCATAACCCTTCCAAATGTCATAGACAATTACAACATTTACCTTTTTATTTTCGTGTCGTACAAGCAAATTAACATAAAAAAAACAAATTCAACCTATTTTCCCCGATAGGCTGTGAACCTAGGGTAAAAACACTCCGTTCTCCCAATGATTATTCCTGACATTTAACTACAAGACCCTAAAAATATATAAAATAGCGTATGCATTTAGGTGAAACATGTCTGTTATCGTTTATTCCAGTTTTCCAACAGTGCAATTACAATGGCGATGGGTCAGCAGCCACCCCCACCTCTAGTGAGGAGTACGGCCAACACCTCTACTATGAAGTGAGCAATTATTATTTATATTAGTTTTATTAAAAAAAACAATAATAAAAAAAATATTCGCGTTTTAAGACCATCCTGTATATATGTATGTTTGAGTGTAAATACAATTGGCAAACAGGAAAACTTGATTAAACAGTACAGCGCTTTGCACACTGTTGTTTAGATTTATTTTTTTAATTTAGTTTTTTTTTATTATTTTACCCTATATTTATGTATATGTTTTTGGTGTTTTTTTTTAATTTCTTAATTGTAATTTGTACTTCTAAAAGAATAAAGGAGATTAGAGTGGGCGTAGACGAGAAAAGCTTTAGGTATTGGAAAGTTTAAGTGTTTATTGCGTAATAGTCTTATAAGTATGCAAAATATATTTTCCCCATCCATATTTATGTATTGTATGTTTTATTGCTATGTTTGTTTGAAATGTTTCCTCGTATTAACATGATATATGTACATATACCTGTATAGAGGGTGTTTGTTAGTTAGTGTCCATTCGCCGTTGTATTGACACTGCTTGTTTGTTTTGTTTATTTTTGTTTAACAGTCTCATCGAAAATTAAATATATTGATAGGTATTTTATTAGAATAATAATATGACTGACAGAAAAGATAATAATTGACACACCTTTCTAATCCTTAATTGGAAGCCGTAATTTTTAGTAATCAACCTAAATAAATAATATTTTGGTAATGTAACATGTTGTGTTTTTTTTTTAATTTAAAGAATATATTTTCGTTAGAAGACGTCAATAGACACTTTGACGTCATTGGAAATGCTGTTTTGCAATTCGGGTTTTCCGTTTAGTGATTTTGTAAGTTTTATTGTTGTTATAGATATTGTTCATACATAAAATTAATATATAAAAAAAAAATGTATTAGTCTTTTTAATGTACATGATCAGTTAATTATTATATAATTAAGGAAATCACAATTAACAAGGAGTTAGGGAAACATTTGTGTGAAAATTATTGCTAGAACGATTAAATCTAGATCAGAAAAGTAAAAAATTTTGAAATAGGCTGTTTTTTATACATATATATTTATATGTATCTGATTATTATCCACGTAATCAAAATCAATAAATCTCTATCTTATCAACAAGGTTAGTCAAGTTAGTGACTTACGGAGCTAGTGACTCAGTGACTTTATTTAGTGTCTTGTTTCAGTTCGCCGCAAGTGAGTGGGGCGCTGAATGGCCACTCAACCTCTCACAGCGTGGACACTCGCAAAAGGCTCACGCCAATACCAGACATCAGTATCAATGGCAACCATACGCCGTATAAGGTTGGTTTGTTTAATTTCTTTGGGAAACTGGGGTCCTAGTGCCTCCGTTCTCCAGAACTGCGTTCTGGCGTAAAATTGGTTTTATTTTATTTATTTGGGAAGCCAAGATTTAAAGATATGATATTTACAAAAAATGAGCTTAACCCCATTTCTTCGTGCAACAGGAAAGGAGTAGAGCCAAAAGATTCTATTTAGGCTCGTATTTATATATCGCTCTCAATTCCGAGATCTATCTTGAGATGCCGTTTTCATTCATAGATTATGATGTGTTAATGGTTTATAAATACGGGTCTTAGAGTAGAATGGCAGGATTCAAACGTCACGCTTTGTCCAGAGCGAAAAAATGACAAAAATGCTCCACTTTCTTTTCGTCTATGCGTCCAGAAAGGCTTCCTTTTTGTTTTATTTTATGATTTTATAATAAAGTTTTAAACAGCAATATGTTTTACGACCTGTTGTTACAGAGGCGACGGAGTCTGTTAAATAAATATTTAATTTCAATTAGTATTTAACAATTTTCAATAGTTTTCAAACTGTTGCTAATTAATACTAAATATTTATTTAACAGACAATTAATAATTTTTAAATTTGAAACAAAAAATAACAATTTTCAATAACTGCAGGTGCAAAAAGCAGTAGTAGAGAACACAATGGTCCCCTGCATCAACGCGAAGCCGTACCAGTACGCTGAGCTCCTCATGACGCTCCCCGACCTGGCCAGCCATTTCTTCCCAAGAGTTCCCTTGACAACTTGCCGGGCGATGCTCGACGCGCTCGGGCTGACTTTGTTTAGGCCTAATGCGTGAGTATTTGATTGTTTTTTTTATGTGTTATTATATGTACGTGGTATGGTTCAGGAGTCGTGGCCAAATGGGGAGGAAAATAATCAAAAGTAAGAGAGCATTCTATTATCTAAGAGAAACAAGAGAGAACTAAGAGAAACAAGAGTTTCCATTCCGCATTTTATACCCAATTTTTGAAATATTTCATATTGAATAGTGGGACTCAAGGCCACACATTTTGGTCTTAGCAAAGGGTGGAAATTAATTAATTTTCCATCTTTCTGCGAAGTGGAAAGCCACCCACAGCTGTCGAGTTTACAGTCAGTTCTGGTTCTGCTGAAAATGTTTAAAAATAACTTTTAAAACTTTTTAACTGCATATAGCACACACAGGCAAAGGGAAAGTGAGAACCAGGTGTTAAAACACTCCGTTTCCATTAAGATACTTCCGGTGTCCACTTTCCGCCGAAGGCATTGCGTGTTAAATAGCGGGAGTCAACTTAATAATAACTTAACTACTTTTCTCCGTTCCAGAACCCAACTCCAAGTGCTCCGCAACTCGGGCAAGTGTAAATCGGCAGCCGCAGGCGACAACAACATGGCGTTAGTTCAGATCAGGGATGTGATGCAGCACATGCCACAGTTCAAGTACATGATGAGGTCAGGGTTGGGAGATGAGGCACCACACCAACCTCCAAGACCTGCGCATGCGCCCCCGTCGTCTCATGCCAAGAGAGCGAGAGCTAATTGATGGAAATTATTAATAATATTATTGTATATAGATGTGGAAGAACGACCTTTAGAATAATAGAAAAATAGAAAGAAAGAAGTGTTGGTCAATCTATGTCGCTAAATGCATACAAGCGCGGCCATGACTTAGATTTGAGACCTCATGAAGCATATGCCACAGTTCAAATTTATGAAGATGTCAATTGGGTTAGACTTTCTGAACTATAACCCATAGTTAACTTTGGAAGAACATAATGGAAAGTAAAAAAAAAATCCTAAAATCAAATCTGCAGTCATCTATAGCAATTGCAGGCATTGGTGGCAATGACTCATCTGTGCTGTTGATATTGAGGCCCTTTTTAATACTAGAACAATCCAGGTCATGTCTCCATAATGTATGCAAGCTTGGCCATGGTCTGTATATATGATGTGATGAAATGTATAGATATGGAAGACCTTCAAGTATAATATAATATTTATCTTTACTAAAAAGAAACTAAGAAATCTTCTCTTAATTTTGTAAAATGAAAAGAAATCGGAAGATTCATTGAAATGAATATTGGTTGAATGTGAAGATTTCGTAAAGGGAATCTTGTATATGTTGCATTTATAAAGAAAGCATGTCAAGATTTTTTGATTCTTTAAAAAAATTTTATTTGGGGAGTGCATAAATAACATTAAACTAAAATAATTTCCTTCTACAAGAAGGTTAAAATAAGGAGGATAAAAAATATATTTGAAATGTCATTTGGGGACCGTGTGTTATCTACTTAAACACTGATAGTGAGATGTGGACTCTGAACTTATGATGTAAAAAATATTGTTGTTAGTTAATATTTTATATTTGTGGTACACTGCCATGATTCACTGTGAGTTTGATCGCGCAAAATTAACGCGAAAAGTGCTCGAAGATTTATTACAATTAATATCATCACAAATGTTAAAATTAAGGTGACGTAAGCGCAATGGTTGTGGGTTCGATTCCCACTCGGGGGTATGAAATATTTTTAATTCCTCGCTCTGGTAACAAGACAAAGCGTGGAGTTAGCTTCCGACGTTCAATACGCGATATCTCAAAAATTGAGCCGTGCGTGAGGGACAGAGTGTCTGAGCACTGGGTTTTCCCCCTCTGCCTATCTTGCTATGCGGGATACAACAGGAAGTCGGAAAAAAAATGTAAAACTGAATGGAACTTATGTTCAGGTCAATTTCTATATATATATTATTGTAAAAAATGTATGTATGTACATTATACTTACATTGTAAATCGCAGATCTAATATAATACGATCTATAATAATAACTATTTAATAGAAGACTGAGAATTTTATTTTTAATTATTTCTTAGATCGAAAACTATTGATGTTGTGTACGTTTAGATTTTTTAGTTGGGTTCAGTTGAATGAATTTTGGAAGTTTTATGTACTATGTAATGTGTATATATAATCTTAGTGTCATATTCGGTCTCGTCTTAAAATATATATAGAGTTGAAAATCCTTAATATTAATATACTGTTTTGTTGCTAACCATATTATTAATTTTGAATAAGTTTAAAGATAAATTGCCATTTTTAATTTACATACAGATAAAGGTGGTTATTTTATTTGAGATACACTTAGCCGCAGTAAACAAAAAAAAAACCAATACAGTCTAAACTCAACCAAATTAATTGTTGTTGCTCATATCTATATACTCATCGAATTGTATGAAAAAATACAAATTAAAAAAAATATGGGGTTTAAATTATGAAACAATATATATGTACATAATTATGATTGAATATAATTTTTTTTGATATTTCTTGTTATATTAGTTATGATACTTATTTTTCATAATTCATGTACCCGTAGACGGTAGTTCGGATAATGTCGAATATATAACTGAGTACTGGATAGCTGAGTTTCAACCATAATAAAATAATCTTAAATTGGCAACAGTAATTTTAAAATTAAAATGACGAACTAGATCATTTTTGAAAATGCTGCATATTGTTATTTTTCACATCTTAAAAGGATGTTTTTTTTAACTCTATATATATTTTTAAGTATTATAAATACTGTTAGTGTTGTTATCAATATAAAGACATTTTTATACTAAATTAAAACGTACGCTGTATTTCTATAAAATACGCTTAAAAATTATCATCACAAAAAAAATCACAACTAATTTTATTGTATAGTTTTGGTTAATTTAAAAAAAATGTATATCTTGTAAGTAAAGTTGCACTTAATATTAATAATTTCTAATTAAATATTTTTTTCTAAAGATTTTTGTGAAAAAGTGTGACTCTTGCAGAGATGTATGATCTGTGAAAATATTGTAGTGATATGAACCTTTGACCACAAAGATTATAATAGATTATACATTATAATAATTATAAATTAATTGTAACTATAATCGAAAAATTTGTCATTGCTGTGAATTTGTATATGTAATGTTTGCAGTGAAGCAATTGGTGCATTGCATATTAAAACTCTTAGTTGTTTGTGTAAAAGAGAAGAAAGAGATCAGGAACAATTTTTTTTACTATTAGTTAATTTATTAAAAAATATCCTAAAAATACTTGTTATTAATGTTTGGTTATAGTTAAACCTTTATTGATTTAGTGATATGATTTAAAAAAAAACAATTGCTTAGATAAAAATGTATAATCAGTTTTATCTAATATTATTTCTTTTTAATAAATTTTCGTATGTGTTCCTGATCTTACCAGTGACAAAGTATTGGATAGTTTATTTTAATGTAAGTTCACAATTTAGATTAATTTAGAACTGGTTCCTATAGCTAGCTAGCATGGACTTATTCAAGACTTCTAGAATACATTGTTTTTTCGTTTATTAATAATAAGTATGTACATTATAGTAAAATATAAATGTATATAAAATATATTATTTCTTAATTTATTTAAAGTTATATTAAAATAAACATTTTACTAGTATGCAATCTGTAAATAATTAATAGTGCCTATTTCAAGAATGCAGATTCAAATAACATTCCCTCTTGTAAAATGAAGTCTTGAGTAGTAGCCCTTACGTTCGGACATGTCCGAATTAGATCGATACCTTCACAATTTTATTTATTTTGGTGTAAGTTATATGTAATTGCGACGAGTTTTTTTTAAACTTGAAGCATCACCTTATTGCTAACGCAGAGCTGTGTACATTAAAAGCTAAATTATTTATGGTGTAGTGTTAAGTAACAATATATAGTATTTGATATGTTATCACATTAAATCGCGATAGCTCTCCAGATTGCAGTGTTTGTAGAGTCTCTGACTCTGTATTTTAAAATAAAAGAATTCTTTATTAGTCTCCTGTTTTTATTTCCCATTTTTACCCCTTAAGTATATCATTGAATTGTAATTATGTGTCCAATTAATAAACAGTTTTAAGTAATTTTAATGGAAATTTATAATATGATGTTGAAATTGTTTATAAAATTACTTATAGATGTACACATAACTATCCCGATCTTATTATGAGGCAATGATAATATGACATAGTGTAATAATTTCTGACGGTAAAGATGATTTCCGCCTGGCGAGGTGCAATCTCCGCCAGTCGGCTATTTTTTATATTTATTTGCTTTGGTAAGAAAGCGCTGGGCAAAGCTTTCTCCATTCAACAAATATATTTTAAATTGCCGTATCAATATTTCGAAAATAGAGCTGAAAGCTATGAATTGAGTTTCTTAACACTACGGGCAGGGTTTCTTTACTTATCCTGCCATATGTGGGAATTGAAATAAGCCATGGAAAATGATTTATGTTAAAAAAATAACAGTTCAATGTCGTTTGAAAATTGTGATGTCTGCCTATTTTTGCTATTTTCTAACTAAAGAGAATCTAAAAGAAAGAAAGTAAGTTATTAAATTGTCTGCATTTTAACCAAAAAAATATATACAAATTAATAATAATATATTTAGGCTGAATAGTTAAAAGCGTTTGCTTCGTATCAATGGCGACTGAACTGTCATTTATCGTATGACATCGATTTTGTTTGTTCTCTGTGGCACCGTGTTAAGTGCAAACAGGATTAATTTATAAATTTTTATTTGCTATTTAAAGTTTTAAATAAAACTAATTAATTTTTTTATGAAATTATTGTAAAAGTGGCGCAAACGATGGATATGAATATTGGATCACGCTTTGGTCATTTCACTTAACTTATTTCTCTTCGCTCTAATACATAATTCTTATATTCCTTAAAATACAAATTTCTTGTATATTAGAATAAAAACTGTATTGTATTTATATGTAAATCTTGATATGGTTAAAATATTAATTTTGTTAGGTTATTGTATAGCATTATACTATTGTAATATAATATAGATATTAAGATGAGTATTCAAGTATGTAGGGATACATCTGACGCTGTGGCGTTGCATTTGCCGCAGCGTTTGTATCTTAAATCGTTTGCAAAGCTTAACATTTCTGTTCAGCTCCCCCCGCACAAGGTACACGGCAAGTCCATTTCCAATTGGGAATTGATGGAGAAACTGCGGAAAATGATCCAACCTGACAGTTTCTCAGTATTGAAAGTTTCAAAGCATAGTTCTGAAGTGATAAGATTCGATGCAGAATTGGAAAATCGTCAAAAATTAGATCGTGTGTTAAGTCGCTTAGATGACAGAATCATACATTTAAATGACTATCCCGATCCCTTGAAAGTTAAAGTTTCTGAAGCCAAGTCGGACTTTCCGAGTCGACATTCCTGGGATTCGTTTTTTCGCGATGCAACAGACATGGATGAAATGAAACCAGGAGAGAGGCCTGATACTATTCACATAAAGTATTTGCCAATTCGTTGGTTTGTGTACAATAATGAAAGAGATGAGGAAGCTCCTCCTTCAGAAACCTTATTTAAAAAAATATTTGAAAAGTATGGGTCAGTGAGACAAATAGATGTGCCAGTGGCTGATCCTTTCCGGATGCAAATGAAGACCTACATGAGAGGTATAACCATACCACATCAAGAAGGAAATCTTTATTTTGAGGGTTATGTGCAATTTAGTGAATATGCTGGTTTTGTGCGTTGCATGGATTCATTACGAGGTCGAAAGTTGTTAAGGAAAAATGATGATGTAGCTGAGTGGTGCAGTGTTAAGGTTGACTTTGATAAGACTAAGCACATGACAGATGCTGCAGTGAAGAGACGAGCTATTGTCCGGGAAAGATTGGCAGCCAGACAACGAGCCAAGGAGGAGGAGGAGAAGCAAGAGAAAGAGAAAATTGCTAAAAGGGAAGCTAGAGAAAGGTAATTAGTCACTTTCCATTTCATGCCTTTTTCCTGTTAGCTGGATCGATGTTATCTATGTTTAACATTTTTAAAGTGTTATACCACACTTAGGAAAGAAAAATACTTATGTAGAAAATGTATAAAAATTTTAACATAGCGAGACTCAAACCCCCACCTCCTGGAGCTGCTGGTTTGACTCCCTCTACATTGAAATTTTTATACATTTTCTAAATAAGATGTAATCTAGTGTTAAGACCTGAAATTCCCCATTTTCTGTCAAATATTTTTAAGGCTTTGAAATTAATTGAAAATTAAATAAAAAATTATATGAATTATTGACTATTTCCATGAGTGGGGTTTGAGCCTACAACCATTAACAGTCAGATTCTGTCCAAGTGCCATGATAATGGAAATATATAAGACAAATATTTTTTCCTTCCTTCCTCTTTAACTTCCTTCTCTTTAACTATCTTTAACATATTCTTTTAATTCTTACAGCCAGTCATATGTCATATTATTATAGTCAGTCTTAGTCTTATTATTTTTACTATTTCAATGTATAGTTTTATTATGATTTTATAAACTTATTTATTAAATATGATTAGGCTCATTGCATTGCAGACAAAAAGAAATAGTCTCACGATTCATTTTTAAATCTTTAAGACAAAAAGTTGAGCATCATGAGAAAGAAAAGCTAGCGAAAATGCGAGAAAGAGAAGAGAGACGTAAGAAAAAACAACTTGCAAAGTTAATGGAACGGGAGGATGTGGATCTAAACAGAAAGGTAGCTGAAGAACAAAGGAAACTATTGAAAAGTCAGAAGAAATTGCAAGCAGTACGACTGATTGATGAATTGTTTAAAAGATTGGAGGTAAGAGATTTTTAGTTTTTTTTTCAGCTTTACGCTGTATCTTAAGTCTAGCCAAGTTGTCAGGCAGGCACAACCTAGCTATTAAGGAGGCTAATGAGTAATTAAAATTTCTTTATAAGGAGAAGATACTTAGTTATTGTGTTCTTTATGTTTACAAATATACTTTCATTACTTAATTATTATATGCTACTCCAAGTTCTTTGGAATATTGTCATTATGTTACATGATGATGAAATGTTTATCTTTTAGATTTGGCATATACAGGAGCAGTGTATAGGGTAAAATATTTCAAACCCATACTTAAAGCAATTAATCAAGATAACAGTTTAGACATAGGATTTTTTTTTCCATTTCATACCTGTATTTCGTGTGACGCAGTTACGAATAGATACCAATAATGTAAACACATACTACTACAAAAATACTACTAAGTGTTGCCGATCTGCCGCCATTCATTCTCAAAAAACATACTACATAGGGATATCTCTCGTTCTATTTTAGGCAATTCAACATCGCCGCCATTACCTCCGATTCCATTTCCTAAATGAGGCGCGTGCGGCGTTATCGTTTTGATAGGGTAGTCGGAGGGAACTTAGTGTTAAGACACTTCGTTCCCCACTTTCCGACTTTCTCGACTTCAGAGCGAAGAAATGGACATATAAATTTAAATAAATATTTAATCTCGAGTGGCGATCGAACCTACAACCAGTCGATTTTACAGTCACACTTTGTGCCACGACTGGCTTCTACTAATTAAATATAATTTAATTTACATATAATCTATTGGTAGCATTCTTTATAATTTTGAAAATGGGCTCAAATTATGTTGTGAGAATGGACTGAATTTTCGTCTGTTTGTTTGTGCGTTTGTGCACATCTCAGAAACGGCTTAGCTTTTATTCCAAGCATTCCTTCACATTTCGTGTTTATTTTATTACCATCTATATGAAGTATTTTGTTCAATTGATGTAAAGTAACTGTTTTTATTGGGTCACACCAACACATAAAAATTTACTATAACAACTAATGTCTTTAATGCGCGTACTTGTGCAGATAATAATAATTTTCGTTTCATCAAAATCCGGCCAGGATTTCCAAAGTAACAACGTTACAAAGGTTTACTGCTTTTTAAAATTTGCCTATTGGCCAGCCGCGATATGACGTCACACGCATAACCGCGGACGCCGTACTTTAATTTCTATATATAATAAGACAGTAAAAATATTTTGTCTGTACATTTAGTAATTTTGACTGTAATGGATAGAGGGACACTTAAAAAGAGTAATAGAAAGCAAAAAGATTTTTTTTGAATTTCTTGTCTGTCTGTCTGTCTATCGACATATTTTTGTCCACATTTTTCTCTGAAAGTACTGAACCGATTTACTTGAAAATTTCACCAATTGCTTTGTTTTAACTCAACTTAACTACTTAAGTTTAGTTCATCAAAATCGGTTCATAAAAAAAAGTTATCGTCATTTGAAAGAAGTCCTAATTAACTCAACACAGAGATAAAGAACGATCTTGAAAGAAATATCAAGTAAATACAACGATTTTTTTGTTGGTTCGTTCATATAATATAAGTAACTAATTTAAAAACTGTACAGGAGTTAATATGCAATTATTACAGTTATTTTACAAAGAATATTATGAATCTTTCAAATCAATAATTTAACATTTAAGGCTGTTTCTGAATGAGTAAATTAAATCATTCACTGACATCAGCACATTTAACAGAGTATATTATATAGGTAAAAAGAAAATAAAGTACAAAAATATATACGTGTAATAAATAATTAGCTTTATGTATATTTTATAAATATCAAATATCAACAATGGTCGTATTTTTTTATTTAAAACAATCAAAAATTCTTTGACGATAATGTCGTAAAAAAATCATATTAGAAATCATTATAGTTGTCAATCAATTCTGGTTATTAAATCAATAATCATGTATTTTAAGCGGGCGAAGCCGTGAGCGAGCCGCTAATGTTTAATATTTCAGTCATTTTTGAAACTAGGAAAAAAATAAAAACAGAGTCTTCTTTTCGAGTTACCTATTTTTTAGATATTCGGAAAACAAAAACGTTGATGTGACTTTGCATTGGCTGTAACTTTAGTTGTTATTGATTAAAATGATAGTATTTTAAGAACACGAAAATTATCCAGATTAGTAAATAAATAATTGTGTATGCAAATGGAAGATGCTGCAAGCGCTTACTTAACCTAAATGTCATATTAAAATAGGAATTTTATATTTTTTCAGCTACGCCCTGAGCTCCAGAAAAATGGGACTAAACCTGAGCGTTACTACAAAGCTAGTGACAGAATAGCGAGGCAAAGAATAGTAGAGAATTTCAAGAAGAAACAAGAGAAAGAATTAGAAGAACAGAGGGAGAGATTAAAACATGCATTAGATGGTAACTATAGACTTATTGAGACTAGTGTATGTAACAGTATGCATGGAAACCATTTTTGCTGGATCAAATCCATTTTAACAAATGTATAAGCAAGAATAATAAAATTTCGTTTGCCTTAGATAAAACAATGTTTGGCTATATACAAGAAAACAGTAAATCAAAAGTGACATGAATGAACAAATTGAATTATTTATAAAAATAGTCACTATTTTATTACAGGTCGTATCATAATTCGTTCTGCATTAGAAACTAAGAAGCCTAAACGTGACTCCATCAGTTCCATATCCGATGATGACAAGGACTTAAAGCGTATTAAGACAGAACATCCGTCACCCGAGAGGGAACCTGTTTATAATAAAAATCCAGGTAAATTTATTAATATTAATAAAGTTTTGGGTAAATATAGGATAACGTTTATAGGCAAATTCTATAACTGTAGCCCACCGGGAAGCACGTTTTTTGATTGCGTTAATAATTTCATAAGCGTCACGCAAATAGATGGGCTACTATATTTTTTTTATTTTCTTAATATTTTTTTTTATTTATACTATAATATAATAAACTCCTTCAAGTCATATTAGAGCACTGAAACCTTAAATTAGGAATTCTGGTTAACTCAAGTGGAAGTGTCAGCACCACTTTAAATGAATCCATAGTTTTAACTACTCCTTAAAAGCCTAATATTTTTTTTCCCATAAATGAAAAAGTGATTGTTTCAAACAAATTAATAATAAAATTGTCGTTTTAAAATAAAACTCCATTTGTCAAGAACGACGCACGCACACATAAACCTATCAAAGTGAAACCGCCGCATACGCCTCATTCCGAAATCGAGTCGAAGTATTGGCGGCAAAGCTCAAAGTTGATTAACCTACACATACATATACTTTACACTTTAATCTCAGGAACTAGTGGTTCGAAATGAAATAATTTTTCTATTTAGTATGGTCCATTAGTTCACTTATTGAAAACTCTTAAGATGTATTGTCTTAATCTCTCAATGTACTTAGATTTCAACATACAGGCGAAGTTAAAATAAGTAATTTTTTGAGAATATCTTTTCACAGATAATAAATATTAATATAAATCAACTTCACTCTATATTTTGCACACAGCAGGGTAGACAGAGGGAATCTAGTGCTAAGACACTCCATTCCCCACTTTCCGCCGAATTCTGGACGCATTGCCTGTTGAGTGGCAGAACTCAAACCCGCTTTGTTTCAACAACAGAGCGAAGAAATCCAAATATAAATTTAAATAGGTATGATTATTAATAATGTTATTAATTTTTGTTCTTTTGTTTCAGGCCTATACTATCCAAATCCATATGGCTTTGGCTACCCGTTTCCCGCACCGCACGGATATCCTTTCCCGCAAAGTATGAGTATCGCTTTCTTTTTTATTTTTTTATGTTGCTGTATCTCGCGCTTAGCAGAAGGCAGAAGGAACCTGAGAACCTAGTGCTAGAATCCTCCGTTCCTATAAAGATACTGTCGTTACACACACACAAGCGCGTAACTGTAAACGCAACGGCTGTGGGTTCGATTCCCACTTGGTATTGAAATGCTTAATATTTTCATTTGCTCGCTCGTAACGTGTCAAAGCGTGGTTTTTAAGCGAAAGTAACTTGAGACTTAGGCTGAAAGCGGGGAATGGAGTGTCTTGACATTAAGTTCCATCTGGCTTCCTTGCTTTATGTGGGATACAGCCTCGAGCTTTTTTTTTTATTTGTACTGTAATCGATTTGGCGAGAGAGTGGGGCGCATTTGAAGGATGACAATTTAAATGATCTTTTAATAAATGTTACTTTGATTAAATTGAAACTTTCTTCTTTGCTTTACCTTGAAAAGATGAAAATGAGAGAAATAAAAAGGTTAAATCATTTTTGAATACAAATATAAATTAATGGCAGTTGTAAAAAAACGTTGTACAAAATTATAATTTATGTTAGAACTTTCATTTCTTGAAGTCTTTTCTGTTTAATGAAAAAGTTCTAATATTTCAATTTCATAATGGTATCTTGACACAAGGTTCCCTCTGCTTACCAGCTTAAAGTTGTTTTTATTAAAACAATATAAAAAAAGCATTTTTGTAACTTCCAGCGTCCCTCCACTACTCGTACCCGGTGCGCGGCTGGTACGGCGGCGAGGGCGCGGCGCGGCGCGCGCGCGGGCGTGGGCGCGGCCGCGGCCGGGCGCGCCTGCCCTACTTCGACGGGCCCGACGCCACGCACCAGTACTACCAGTCAGTACTTGTTTACTAGCGACCCGCTTACTACACTTTTGAAGGACTTTGAGAACTTAGTTAAGACACTCCATTCCCCTTTCCTACTTTTCGCTGAAAAGTAGGAAAGGATTGCTTGTTGAGTGGCGGAACTCAACGTCGCGCTTGGTCTCGCTATCAGAGCGAAGAAATGGAAATATTTAATTTCTTTGAGTGGGAATCGTATCCACGACCTGTCGCGTTTACAGTCACACGCTTGTGCCCCTGAGCCGCCTGGCCTGAAATATTATATATCAATTATCAATTATTATAACATCGTAAATGCGTCCAGAACTTAGCGGAAAGTGAAGAGTGAGATGTCTTAACACTAGGCTCCCTCTGCCAACCCTGCCACGATTGGGATACAGCGCGAAGCTGAAAAAAAAAAACAAAAAATAAATATACAGGGTGGAAGTGTCAGTACCTCTTTAAATGAAACCATGGTTTTAACTACTCAAACTTAATCAAAGGGAAACCGCCGCATACGCCTCATTGTGATATCGAGTCGTAGGTATTGGCGGCAAAGTTCAAAGTTGTTTAACCTTTAGTAGTATTTTTGTAATAGTATGTGTTTACGTTATCGGTATCTATGCGTAACTACGTCACACGAAATACAGGTATGGATAAACATCGTGAAATGAAAAAAAAATCCTACGTCTAAACTGTTGAGGTATCTTGATTAATTTCTTTAGGTATGAGTTTAAAATCTTTTACCCTATATGCTATTCCCGTAAAAGGAGCGCTGACACTTCCATCCTGTATTATATGACAACTATTATTAATTACTACTAATGTCATACCTCCACAGATATTTCAAGAAACTAAACGAAGCGGAACACCGTAGCGAGCACGACAACAGATCTCGTTCCCGTTCCCATTCACGACGACGTTCCTATACCCGTTCTCGTTCCCGTTCCCGCTCCCACTCCCGGTCCCGGCGGCGTTCTTACTCGCGTTCCCGTTCCCGTTCCCGTTCCCGTAGCAGAAGATCTAGAAGTAAGCGGTCAAGGAGTAGGAGTAGATATTCTAGATCGAGGAGTAGAAGGTCTAGGTAATTTTATTTCTTATATTGAAAGTATCTGGTTTTTGGATATGATGGTTGTGGGTTTGGTTCAATTTTTTTGTAGCATTAACGTGTGTTTTGTACATAGTAAGATAGACAGTGGGAATCTGGGAACCTAGTGTTAAGACACTCGTTCCAATTAAGACATTTCCGTTCCCCACTTTCCGCTGAATTCTGGAGATATTGCGTGTTGAGTGGCGAAACTGAATGTCGCATTTCTGCTTCGTTACCAGATCGAGAAATTGAAAATGTAACATTTTTGAGGCCGTCGCATGCTTGTGCGCTGCTCTCCGACGGCCTCAAAATTTTATTTTATGTGCATTTCTCGATTTTTTTGGAAGTGCTGTATCATACCTTTACCGCATTTAATGCATATGTATAAGGGACATTGAGTTGTGTGGTGGAACTCAACGCCGTAATTTTTTCTTTTGGATTATTTAATGGCTGCATTGTCCATTTATATTGTCATTCTCTCAAAGTCGTTAAAATTAATGAAAGTCCTACGTCCTACTAATATTATGAATGTGAAGTATGTGACGATGAATGTTCGTTCCACTTTCACGCAAAAACTACTGAACGGATTTAGATGACGTTTTACATTAATATAGTTTATACAGCTAAATATGGCTACAATTTATGTGAATATTATGTATATTTTGGCTACAATAAAAAATAAACGTAAAACAATAAGTATAAACGAGCGAAACCGCTTGTGGGTCTCTAGTAAATAATATATTCGTTATTACTTTTATTAAATTAAAGTTTGAAATATAAAAAATCCCATGAATGCGATTTGAAACTTTATCTATCGTCTGTATACACACATTCCAATTCCTCCTTTGCTATGGCCTAAACAATTAAACGTATCATTAAATGATGATTATTTCTCATATCCTGATAGTCATCTAAAAACCTCGTCTTGATACTGATGAATTGAGATATTATAATGTAATATTTGTGGGAAATTTTGTATCTTGTTATTTTTACTTTTATAAATAAATATTTATCATTCTAATCTATAGTGTGCCTAAATGTCTATTGATGATATTATATTTTAATAAAAATATAGAATATTTCATTATTATTATTTTAAATATTTATTTAAGGCCGTCATAGCGCAGGGGCACAAGCGTGTGTGTATAACGCGATGGTTGTGAATTCGATTCCCACTCAGGGTGTAATGTGCCTTCTATTGGTTGCTATGTAGTGAGTGTTATTTAATGAAACGACTGTCTTGTTCCAAAGTTCGTTTATTAGTAATCTCTAATTATGTTCAGTTTTACAATATATAAGATTCCGGGAAAACTACACACATACACTCTACAATGGAATGAATTATTGGTTATATATATTTTCTTTTCTGGTATTAAGGCCATAATGCAGCGTTCAGTTTCAACGTTGAGTCAGCCACTCAACACGCGATGACTTGACTTCAGCGGAAAGTGGGCAACGGAGTGTCTTTACAAAGTTTCATACGCCTACCTTGTTATATGCAGGATATAGCTTGAAGCTGAAAAATAAATTAACATTAAATATGTTAAAATTAAAATCCTAATTGGGTTTATTTTGTTATTAAACATAAATGCATAGATATGACGGCGTAGAGTTAGGAAAGATTCACACTATAGTGCCGGTCAGGGTTCGTTCTCGATATGATCTCATTATTGTATGAGAAATATTCTTATATGCTTGATTGGACCGGAAAAATGCTCTCATTGTTTCTCATATAACAATATATTTAACAGATTCAGATCGCTTCCGAGAACAAACCCTGACTGGCACTATAGTATGAATCATCCCTTACGCACTTTTATATGCGATATCATAAGATATCGCTTTTAATGTGAAAATTAAAAATAAAATTGTCCTATATATACTTATTTAGAAAGTTCACTTCCTAAGTGTGGAATAACACTTTAAAAAATGTTTAATAACTGTCCTATATAAATATTTTTAATTTTCAGTAGATTCCCTTACAATGTACATTAATAAATGCGAAATAACAAGATATATTAATTATTATTAATTTGAGCAGATCACGCAGTCGTTCCGATTCAAAATCACGGAGGCGATCTAAGTCAAGGAATCGAAGGTCCAGAACAAAATCGAGGTCTAAATCTCGGAATCGAACCCCATCCCCTTTAATCAATATACAAACAGACGGTCCAACACGTAGTAGCAAGGTCGTATCACCAGACGCTACGAGGAAGAAAAGGTCCAAGAGCTGGTCTCTACCTAAGGAGGGAGAGGGAGAGTCTTGGACGAAGGATTAATTCTTAAAATGTTGTACAGTTGATAATAAATAAAAAAAGATATAAAAAGAAATGGCGTGAGAAAGTAATGTTTTAGTTTTATTATTTTTTGTTGGATCAGATTATAGAATCTTCATGTTTATTTATACTTGAATAAACAAAATACGCCTAACTATATACTACTATTTAATTATTTACCTACAAACAGACAGACTGTCAATCTGTCAACGTTATGAGGTCAAAAAGATTCAAGAGCTGGTCACTGCCTGAGGAGGAAGAGAATCTTGGGCGCAATATTAAGATTATTCGACTTATTGTAATAAAACTCATACATATATAATAAAAGAATATTGGAAATAATGCCTTTTTTTTGTGAAAATGAATCTAAAAATTACAGAGCGATATTTTCATATTTACATAAAAAAAAATTATAACTTAGCAGCGTTGCGTTCCGCGTCCAGAATTCGATGGTAAGTGGGGAGTGGAGATGTCATTGTCAAATTTGTACTACTATATAAATCAGCTTCACGCTGTATTCCGCACACAGCAGGGTAGGCAGAGGGAACCTAGTGTTAAGACACTCCGTTCCCACTTTCTGCCGAATTCTGGAGGCATTGCGTGTTGAGTGGCAGATCTCAACGCTGCGCTTAACCTCGACACCAGAACGAAGAAATGGAAATATATATTTAAGTAAAAATGTCATCTCCTCGAGTGGGGATCGAACCCACAACCAGTCGGTTTTACAGTCACACCTCATGCCACTGCGCCACGAGCGGCCTACTATATAATATTTATAATATAATGATTCACAGACAGACGGATAGATGCACTGCGTAGATTGTTTCATTGGACGCAATGAGGTCGAAGAAGTAAAAAAGTTAGTCAATACCTATATGGACAGAGTGAGTTGTGTGTTTGATAATAAAAGTATTGATTGATATATTTATTATAACTTTACAATGTATCCTGTACATAGCAAGGTAAGCAGAGGGAACCTGGGAACTTGCGTTTCCTACTTCCGAATTCTTGGTGGAACTCATCGCCACCTCTTGTCTCGTTACTAGAGCGAGGACGTGAAGATTCTCCATTCTCCACTTTCCGCCAAATTTTGGAGGCAATGCGTGTTGAGTGGGGAACTCAATGCCATGCTTTGTCTGGACACCAGGGCGAAGAAATGGAAATATAAATTTAAATAAATATTTCATTTCCTCGAGTGGGGATCGAACCCACAACCAGTCGCGTTTACAGTTACACTTTGTGCCGCTGCGCCACGACTGTGCTCAAATAATATAATTTTTATACGACAATTTAAAAGAGTGCACTAGTACCTACTGGTACGCCATTAAGTATTCCGAGTAAATATGAACAAATGAAATTTCTTGGAAATATATTTTTTTCTTTTAAATGTATTTTTCATTTTACATTTCTGTTAATAGAGTTATATTAAAACTGTATAACTATGCAAATATCCGTTGCCATCTGACTTTATACACAACGGTTGTGGGTTCGATTCCCCGACAGTGAATTACTTTTATTTTCTCGCTCTGGTACCGTTGCGCGTGAGCGCGTAAGCGTGGCGTTGACTTCCTCCATTCGTCGCTCAATGTCTCGAAGATAAGGCGGAACGCGGGGAACTGGGAAGTGGGCGTGTCTTAACACTGGGTTCCCTCTGTCTAACCTACTAAACTAGTATATGAGCTATAGGGTGAAGGTGAAGTTTTTTTACCTTTAACTTTACTTTTTCAAATGAGCAGTATGCTGTTGGCTCTACTGGCCTGGCGTTACCGGGCTTTGGGAGGCCGAGCTAAAAGGGCTCTGACCTTGGCTTGGTTACCGTGGAAGACATCAACAAATGAGAACATAGTGTCGCAAGGGCGTCTCCTTTGAGACTCGGACCGCGACTTGCGTACACCGTTTGCAGTGGAGGACTTTGCTTTGCTCGGTCCGAGCTAGGTCTACTGGGTAGGGCTCTTGATGCCCTTTTGGGTTTTTAGTTGCTAAAAACCCAAAAGGTAAAAACTGGGACCTCGTCTCCACCGGCGGGGACGGTGTGTGTGACATATTTTGGGTCGTTCACTTTAGTGATGGGGTCAGCATCATCGGTTAGTAAAGTTTTTTTAATATAATAGAGGTATGTAACCCATATGACACATACGGTAATGTTTTTTAGTTTAACCGCATAATGTGTTCTTTTATTTTACATACATTTTCAATATATTGTTAATAAGATTAAATCAATAGGTACATATTATTGTGTCATTTCAAACATTTTTAGTTTTTAATCTTATCTATTTGGTATTTTATCTGATGGATTTACAGGTTTATTATTTTTGAAATTTTAAAATAAATATTTTTTAGATTTTTTCATAAATTAACAGTGAAATATATTGACATTTACTTCTCGAAAATGCTCCTCTGAATCTATAATTGTTTATTTTTATTATGATTTTAACTTCTTAACTTTAAAGAGCTATTATGGTGCAGTTGCATAATTTTATTGTAAATGATGGTTGCGGGTTCTATTCTAACTCTGGGAAATGTTATAATTCCCAGGATGTTCCCGAGTAACATTGAAGAACGCATTAGACCGCGGCGTGAAATTCCGAAACTGAATACTACAAATGTCTACAATGGCAGAAAGCCGATAATGGTGTGTGCTAATAAGGATTCATTGTATTCGGTTTACCTTCTTAAATATGTAGTTAAAAGAAGTACTTTACTTTTTTTTTTAACTTTTAAATAATTTTTTTAGGCCTAATTTTTTTTTATTAAAATATTTGGAGTGGTGTCCCATTCAGTGGTACAGTGGATTCTATAATTATAATATGATTCTATAAAGGATGATAGAAATAGCATTTCTCATTTTTGCCCATTTTAGAGATAAATAGGGAAAAAATAGTTTTCACGCTTTAGAGATCATCGATCGCCGAGAGATAGTGCGTATGGGTAGCAGAGCTCGATGCCGCATTTTATCTTTGCCAAGGCGGAAAAATTATATTCATTCCCCGGAGTGGGTATCGAACCCGCAACCATTCATACAGTCCCACTACGCCGCGGCAAACAGTAGTAAAAATATAACTTAGCTCCACGCTGTATCCCTAGCGGGGTAGTCGAGAGAATGGAGCGCCAAACGCTTTTGCCTCGTCCACTGTCATCAACCTCTTCATACATGCCCTCCGGGAGGACCTTATGCTTTTTACGTGACCTTTCTCCAGTATCTTTGATATTGTGTTTTCGAAGGTCAACTGAGGTCTCCACTAACTTTCTTACCGCTCACTTTTCCATCATAAATCCAACGAGCTATTTATAATGGATGTTTTATTTATTGGGTTATTATAAAAATCAAAACGGAAATATTATTTAGATAATAACAAAGCAACCAACAGTCTATCTGATATTAATGTTGGAATTAAGATTAGATTAAGATTTTGTTATTTTTAAAGTGAATGTAATGAAGTAATTTTTAGTATTAGATATTAACGATATTGAATATTATAAAATAGTTAAGGAGGCCGTCTGGGCCCCTGAAGTGAAGGATGTGGGTTCGATTCCCCTCGTAGAAATGAATTATTTAATATTTTTCATTTCCTTGCTGTGGTAACAAGGCAAACGGGACGTTGAGTTCCGCCACTCAACTAGGAAAGGCAGAAGCTGCAAAGAAATTAAATCAATAAAAGTACATTGAGAATATGTAAAAAAAAGAAAAAAGAAGATAGAATTATAATTTTATTATGAAGGCAAATTTGCAATGCTATTGAAACCAAAATATTACCTAATACAGACTATGGGTTTTCTTATAAAAGGAATGTTGAAAATAAATATTTATCTACATGAAATGTTATTGGAATCGAAGAACTTTTTTTTTATGGAAAAGATAAGGCAAAGGAGCGTCCGGGTCACCTAAAGATGGTAAGTGATTACCGCCGCCCACGACCCCGTGCAACACCGGAGGAGCTACAGGTGCGTTGCCGGCCTTTAAGGTGGGTTGGGCGCCGGAGCCCGGCCTTACCTGATGCGAAACGCAGTGACATAAAACCACTACTTCACGCCGGTTTTAAATGCCGGGCTTGGTTTTCTCGCTTGCACACTCGGTTCAGGGTGACAATGAGTCAAACTTGTAACTTACGAGTACGTCAAAAGCACGATTATTTTGAAATCACAGAGAGAAGCTCCAGTTTTATTTATATACACAGATATATATGGGTACAATTTTTATAGTTACCAAAATAATTTTCATGAAATATGTAGCCAAGACCAAATTATAAGCCTCGTACAGTCATAAAATTATGAGATGTTATGTAGAGCTTGAGGTCAAACGAGATGTTGAGTTCCGCCACTCAACACGCCGTGTCTTCAGAATTCGGCGGAAAGTGGGGAACGGAAGTGTCTTAATGGTCTAGTGTCTTATCACTAGGTACTCAGGATCTCACTGCCTACTCTGCTCTGTGCTGGATAAAAAGCTAAGCTAAAGAAGGGGGGTTAAGCCTACCTTAGGACTTGTAGACAAACCCTACCAACTTCAAAAAATACACTTTAGTTAAAAGTTTTTTGATTTTAGCTTAGTCGTCGTGCTGCTGCCTGCCGTCACATGGGTATAAGGTAAAAAAAAAACTCCTATGTTAATAGTAACGAGACCTCCAAAAACCTTAGAAATTAAGGTTTGTACATAGAGTAAAGGGTGTGTAGAATTAAAACTTGGTTCTACATTAAATCTGATATTTTTGACAATAAGATCCATCGTTTTGGTAAATTTGTTCATAGAAATATTTCAAGATTCTTTTGTCTGGTTCCATCGAATGATTATTTCAAATAAAATAAAGATTGACGATAAAACGTAGACAGTTATCTAATTATCCTTCTTATTAATTTTAAATTATCACAATTTCAGAGATTGCCCATATTAAATTATCCATCCGTACACCGTTGTTATCTCTGACGCGGGTCCCGCGATAAAGCAATAACTAGGAGAGTTCGGTCCGAAATTTTCAGTGATACATTGACCACTGAAGATGAAAACTTTTGGACTCACCCTCCTCTTCGTCGTCGCAGCCGTACAGGTAAATTTAAATATTTTTTTCTTAGATAATCAAGTGGATTGAAAATTGAATTAAACAGCTACTTTTAACGTTTTTTTTTTCATGTATTTCCTATTATATTACGTAATATCTAAGGAGATTAGTAGCGCCGGGTACATATTTATAGTATGGGGTTGAATGTATCCCGTGATGAATTAAAATAGAAAAAACTGCTTAAAATAGAAATAGGCCTTATTATCGAAAAACATGGAAGGAAACTTTTTCATAGGATTGGAGAAAGGATTGATTTATCACTCGATATTCAAAAACCTAAAATGTTATGTATAATTAATAATCAAACAAATATCGCGTGGCCAGTCGTGGCGCCGGGGCACAAAGTGTTACTATACAATCGACTGGTTGTGGGTTCGATCCCCACTTGAGGAAATGAAATATTTATTTAGATTTATATTTTCATTTGTTCACTATGGTGTCGAGGCAAATCGCGACACTGAGTTTCGCCACTCAACACGCTACGCTTCCAGAAAAGTAGGGTGTATACTTTCTATATGTCTATCTATATATATGTCTATCCCGCTGTAGCGTGAAGCTGATTTATTTATAAACGAAATATCCCCTATATATACGAATGACACCTTTACTAAAACAAAAATGTTATAATAAATTATTCAAATATAAGATTGCTTATTGAAACAGTTTCGTAAAAATAGTTTCAAGAATTTCAATAGTTTTACAAAATATAAATAAATTTGATTTGATTTAATTTTTTATTAAAAACTAAAATCAAACACAAGATTTTTTTCGAATATTAACTACATATCTATCTATCTATATATATAAAAGGACTTGTGCTGACTGACTGAGGTAAGACGCACGCAGAGCCGTAACCGCTGATGGTAGAAACGTGAAATTTGGGCAGATGTTTATTTTCATATTCTGGACATCCACTAAGAAGGGAATTTGAAAAATTTTAACTCTAAACGGATGAAATAGGGGTTGAAAGTTTGTATGGAAAAAAAAATAATCTGTACCGATTTTTATAAAATTTAAAATTCAGACTCTTAAAAATATTTCATTGAACACGTGTTTCATGGTTTTTAAGAATTCATCCTCTAAGGGTTCAAATAAGGGGTTGAAAGTTTGTATGGAAAAAAAAAATAATCTGTACCGATTTTTATAAAATTTAAAATTCAGACTCTTAAAAATATTTCATTGAACACGTGTTTCATGGTTTTTAAGAATTCACCCCCTAAGGGTTCAAATAAGGGGTTGAAAGTTTATATGGAAAAATCTTTAAATTGCCACTGATTTTTATAAAAATTTAAATTCAGACTGTTAAAAATATTTTATTGAACACGTGTTTTGTGGTTTTTTTAGAATTCACTCCTAATAAGCGGGGGAAGCCGCGCGCGCCCTCTAGTTTTTTATAATTTTGAATAAAAATCTTTTTTTAAAACTATATTTTTGATTAGTATGCCTAAGTCTATCTAAAATGAAATCTTTGTGATAAACGAATTATATTTACAATTAATATTTATATAAGAAATTTTATACGTTAATAATTAGATGTTAGATTAACATACTTATTCTTATTTCTTACTTAAGTGTGGGATACCATTTTAAAAAATATTAAATATAGATGTATAACATTTTCAGCGTCACGCTGTATCCCGCACACTGCAGGATAGGTAGGCAGGTAGGCAGAGGGAACTTAGTGTTAAGACAATCGTTCCCCACTCTCCGCGAAGTTCTGGCTACATTGCGTGTTGAGTGGCGGAACTTAACGCCGCGCTTTGCCTGGACACCAGAGCGAAGAAATGTATTTTCTAAGTTATAAAATCATCTAGGTACTACACAGATACACAAACTAAAGTAACCTACTATTATATTAAATTATAATAAGTATAATATAAATTGTTTAGCTAGTAACTCAAATAAACAAAAATAATAATAATAAAAAAAAATACAAAACATACCTAATTCTCAAGGCTATCGCGTAATAACCGAATTTCAGTGTTAATCGCCGATAAACAACGGATAAACGTATTTAAACAATACAATCACTGTTTTTATCTTATAATCACTTAAACTATGCTGTAGTTATGAAAATAAAGTATTTAATATATATTTTTTAACGTTTTAATTTGTTTAATGTGAAAGACATTTTTACTTTAACATCGCGCGATATAACGTTTCGTTGGTAATGGTTGTAACGTCAAATTTGTAAGTCGACACCGAGAAAAATTAAAAGAACTCGGGCTCTCCTCCGAGAATTGGAGGTCACGAGCTTTTTCTGAAATTCAAAGCTTAACTAGAGGCAAAACGGCTATATCTTTTTTTAAGTATATGTAGAAATATATTTTTTTCAAGAAATCATGAGACCGTAGATCTAAGTATACGGTATCGTATTTCAACTCGACATCTCCAAGCGTCCCCGAAATAAAGTCAGTCAGTCAGAAGGACAACAAATTGATTATATAAAGGTTCCTTTTTTTACTTAAATGGTGCCTTAAATATGTGCAGGCGATGAGTTCATTGTGAAATGGAAGACTTCGTAACTTTTTATTATGTTACTTCGAAACACACAGCGTTGATTGAAGAAGCAGTCTCTTAATTTCGCCTATTTGCATATATAAATGGTTGACTTACCAAATAATCCTCGAAATACTTTCCTCTTTCACTTCTGCAGTGATGTACGTCATCTATTATCTGTGGCGACGTGCTGTCATCTGTCACTCATAGCGTCTTATAATTTTGCCGCGATCGGATGAAAAATTTATAAATAACAAAATTTTTCTC
>JAATLQ010038332.1:0-46216 GCA_013421005.1 Heliconius erato x Heliconius himera | reverse complement strand
AGTTACGAAGTCTTCCATTTCACAATGAACTCATCGCCTGCACATATTTAAGGCACCATTTAAGTAAAAAAAGGAACCTTTATATAATCAATTTGTTGTCCTTCTGACTGACTGACTTTATTTCGGGGACGCTTGGAGATGTCGAGTTGAAATACGATACCGTATACTTAGATCTACGGTCTCATGATTTCTTGAAAAAAATATATTTCTACATATACTTAAAAAAAGATATAGCCGTTTTGCCTCTAGTTAAGCTTTGAATTTCAGAAAAAGCTCGTGACCTCCAATTCTCGGAGGAGAGCCCGAGTTCTTTTAATTTTTCTCGGTGTCGACTTACAAATTTGACGTTACAACCATTACCAACGAAACGTTATATCGCGCGATGTTAAAGTAAAAATGTCTTTCACATTAAACAAATTAAAACGTTAAAAAATATATATTAAATACTTTATTTTCATAACTACAGCATAGTTTAAGTGATTATAAGATAAAAACAGTGATTGTATTGTTTAAATACGTTTATCCGTTGTTTATCGGCGATTAACACTGAAATTCGGTTATTACGCGATAGCCTTGAGAATTAGGTATGTTTTGTATTTTTTTTTATTATTATTATTTTTGTTTATTTGAGTTACTAGCTAAACAATTTATATTATACTTATTATAATTTAATATAATAGTAGGTTACTTTAGTTTGTGTATCTGTGTAGTACCTAGATGATTTTATAACTTAGAAAATACATTTCTTCGCTCTGGTGTCCAGGCAAAGCGCGGCGTTAAGTTCCGCCACTCAACACGCAATGTAGCCAGAACTTCGCGGAGAGTGGGGAACGATTGTCTTAACACTAAGTTCCCTCTGCCTACCTGCCTACCTATCCTGCAGTGTGCGGGATACAGCGTGACGCTGAAAATGTTATACATCTATATTTAATATTTTTTAAAATGGTATCCCACACTTAAGTAAGAAATAAGAATAAGTATGTTAATCTAACATCTAATTATTAACGTATAAAATTTCTTATATAAATATTAATTGTAAATATAATTCGTTTATCACAAAGATTTCATTTTAGATAGACTTAGGCATACTAATCAAAAATATAGTTTTAAAAAAAGATTTTTATTCAAAATTATAAAAAACTAGAGGGCGCGCGCGGCTTCCCCCGCTTATTAGGAGTGAATTCTAAAAAAACCACAAAACACGTGTTCAATAAAATATTTTTAACAGTCTGAATTTAAATTTTTATAAAAATCAGTGGCAATTTAAAGATTTTTCCATATAAACTTTCAACCCCTTATTTGAACCCTTAGGGGGTGAATTCTTAAAAACCATGAAACACGTGTTCAATGAAATATTTTTAAGAGTCTGAATTTTAAATTTTATAAAAATCGGTACAGATTATTTTTTTTTTCCATACAAACTTTCAACCCCTTATTTGAACCCTTAGAGGATGAATTCTTAAAAACCATGAAACACGTGTTCAATGAAATATTTTTAAGAGTCTGAATTTTAAATTTTATAAAAATCGGTACAGATTATTTTTTTTTCCATACAAACTTTCAACCCCTATTTCATCCGTTTAGAGTTAAAATTTTTCAAATTCCCTTCTTAGTGGATGTCCAGAATATGAAAATAAACATCTGCCCAAATTTCACGTTTCTACCATCAGCGGTTACGGCTCTGCGTGCGTCTTACCTCAGTCAGTCAGCACAAGTCCTTTTATATATATAGATAGATAGATATGTAGTTAATATTCGAAAAAAATCTTGTGTTTGATTTTAGTTTTTAATAAAAAATTAAATCAAATCAAATTTATTTATATTTTGTAAAACTATTGAAATTCTTGAAACTATTTTTACGAAACTGTTTCAATAAGCAATCTTATATTTGAATAATTTATTATAACATTTTTGTTTTAGTAAAGGTGTCATTCGTATATATAGGGGATATTTCGTTTATAAATAAATCAGCTTCACGCTACAGCGGGATAGACATATATATAGATAGACATATAGAAAGTATACACCCTACTTTTCTGGAAGCGTAGCGTGTTGAGTGGCGAAACTCAGTGTCGCGATTTGCCTCGACACCATAGTGAACAAATGAAAATATAAATCTAAATAAATATTTCATTTCCTCAAGTGGGGATCGAACCCACAACCAGTCGATTGTATAGTAACACTTTGTGCCCCGGCGCCACGACTGGCCACGCGATATTTGTTTGATTATTAATTATACATAACATTTTAGGTTTTTGAATATCGAGTGATAAATCAATCCTTTCTCCAATCCTATGAAAAAGTTTCCTTCCATGTTTTTCGATAATAAGGCCTATTTCTATTTTAAGCAGTTTTTTCTATTTTAATTCATCACGGGATACATTCAACCCCATACTATAAATATGTACCCGGCGCTACTAATCTCCTTAGATATTACGTAATATAATAGGAAATACATGAAAAAAAAAACGTTAAAAGTAGCTGTTTAATTCAATTTTCAATCCACTTGATTATCTAAGAAAAAAATATTTAAATTTACCTGTACGGCTGCGACGACGAAGAGGAGGGTGAGTCCAAAAGTTTTCATCTTCAGTGGTCAATGTATCACTGAAAATTTCGGACCGAACTCTCCTAGTTATTGCTTTATCGCGGGACCCGCGTCAGAGATAACAACGGTGTACGGATGGATAATTTAATATGGGCAATCTCTGAAATTGTGATAATTTAAAATTAATAAGAAGGATAATTAGATAACTGTCTACGTTTTATCGTCAATCTTTATTTTATTTGAAATAATCATTCGATGGAACCAGACAAAAGAATCTTGAAATATTTCTATGAACAAATTTACCAAAACGATGGATCTTATTGTCAAAAATATCAGATTTAATGTAGAACCAAGTTTTAATTCTACACACCCTTTACTCTATGTACAAACCTTAATTTCTAAGGTTTTTGGAGGTCTCGTTACTATTAACATAGGAGTTTTTTTTTTACCTTATACCCATGTGACGGCAGGCAGCAGCACGACGACTAAGCTAAAATCAAAAAACTTTTAACTAAAGTGTATTTTTTGAAGTTGGTAGGGTTTGTCTACAAGTCCTAAGGTAGGCTTAACCCCCCTTCTTTAGCTTAGCTTTTTATCCAGCACAGAGCAGAGTAGGCAGTGAGATCCTGAGTACCTAGTGATAAGACACTAGACCATTAAGACACTTCCGTTCCCCACTTTCCGCCGAATTCTGAAGACACGGCGTGTTGAGTGGCGGAACTCAACATCTCGTTTGACCTCAAGCTCTACATAACATCTCATAATTTTATGACTGTACGAGGCTTATAATTTGGTCTTGGCTACATATTTCATGAAAATTATTTTGGTAACTATAAAAATTGTACCCATATATATCTGTGTATATAAATAAAACTGGAGCTTCTCTCTGTGATTTCAAAATAATCGTGCTTTTGACGTACTCGTAAGTTACAAGTTTGACTCATTGTCACCCTGAACCGAGTGTGCAAGCGAGAAAACCAAGCCCGGCATTTAAAACCGGCGTGAAGTAGTGGTTTTATGTCACTGCGTTTCGCATCAGGTAAGGCCGGGCTCCGGCGCCCAACCCACCTTAAAGGCCGGCAACGCACCTGTAGCTCCTCCGGTGTTGCACGGGGTCGTGGGCGGCGGTAATCACTTACCATCTTTAGGTGACCCGGACGCTCCTTTGCCTTATCTTTTCCATAAAAAAAAAGTTCTTCGATTCCAATAACATTTCATGTAGATAAATATTTATTTTCAACATTCCTTTTATAAGAAAACCCATAGTCTGTATTAGGTAATATTTTGGTTTCAATAGCATTGCAAATTTGCCTTCATAATAAAATTATAATTCTATCTTCTTTTTTCTTTTTTTTACATATTCTCAATGTACTTTTATTGATTTAATTTCTTTGCAGCTTCTGCCTTTCCTAGTTGAGTGGCGGAACTCAACGTCCCGTTTGCCTTGTTACCACAGCAAGGAAATGAAAAATATTAAATAATTCATTTCTACGAGGGGAATCGAACCCACATCCTTCACTTCAGGGGCCCAGACGGCCTCCTTAACTATTTTATAATATTCAATATCGTTAATATCTAATACTAAAAATTACTTCATTACATTCACTTTAAAAATAACAAAATCTTAATCTAATCTTAATTCCAACATTAATATCAGATAGACTGTTGGTTGCTTTGTTATTATCTAAATAATATTTCCGTTTTGATTTTTATAATAACCCAATAAATAAAACATCCATTATAAATAGCTCGTTGGATTTATGATGGAAAAGTGAGCGGTAAGAAAGTTAGTGGAGACCTCAGTTGACCTTCGAAAACACAATATCAAAGATACTGGAGAAAGGTCACGTAAAAAGCATAAGGTCCTCCCGGAGGGCATGTATGAAGAGGTTGATGACAGTGGACGAGGCAAAAGCGTTTGGCGCTCCATTCTCTCGACTACCCCGCTAGGGATACAGCGTGGAGCTAAGTTATATTTTTACTACTGTTTGCCGCGGCGTAGTGGGACTGTATGAATGGTTGCGGGTTCGATACCCACTCCGGGGAATGAATATAATTTTTCCGCCTTGGCAAAGATAAAATGCGGCATCGAGCTCTGCTACCCATACGCACTATCTCTCGGCGATCGATGATCTCTAAAGCGTGAAAACTATTTTTTCCCTATTTATCTCTAAAATGGGCAAAAATGAGAAATGCTATTTCTATCATCCTTTATAGAATCATATTATAATTATAGAATCCACTGTACCACTGAATGGGACACCACTCCAAATATTTTAATAAAAAAAAATTAGGCCTAAAAAAATTATTTAAAAGTTAAAAAAAAAAGTAAAGTACTTCTTTTAACTACATATTTAAGAAGGTAAACCGAATACAATGAATCCTTATTAGCACACACCATTATCGGCTTTCTGCCATTGTAGACATTTGTAGTATTCAGTTTCGGAATTTCACGCCGCGGTCTAATGCGTTCTTCAATGTTACTCGGGAACATCCTGGGAATTATAACATTTCCCAGAGTTAGAATAGAACCCGCAACCATCATTTACAATAAAATTATGCAACTGCACCATAATAGCTCTTTAAAGTTAAGAAGTTAAAATCATAATAAAAATAAACAATTATAGATTCAGAGGAGCATTTTCGAGAAGTAAATGTCAATATATTTCACTGTTAATTTATGAAAAAATCTAAAAAATATTTATTTTAAAATTTCAAAAATAATAAACCTGTAAATCCATCAGATAAAATACCAAATAGATAAGATTAAAAACTAAAAATGTTTGAAATGACACAATAATATGTACCTATTGATTTAATCTTATTAACAATATATTGAAAATGTATGTAAAATAAAAGAACACATTATGCGGTTAAACTAAAAAACATTACCGTATGTGTCATATGGGTTACATACCTCTATTATATTAAAAAAACTTTACTAACCGATGATGCTGACCCCATCACTAAAGTGAACGACCCAAAATATGTCACACACACCGTCCCCGCCGGTGGAGACGAGGTCCCAGTTTTTACCTTTTGGGTTTTTAGCAACTAAAAACCCAAAAGGGCATCAAGAGCCCTACCCAGTAGACCTAGCTCGGACCGAGCAAAGCAAAGTCCTCCACTGCAAACGGTGTACGCAAGTCGCGGTCCGAGTCTCAAAGGAGACGCCCTTGCGACACTATGTTCTCATTTGTTGATGTCTTCCACGGTAACCAAGCCAAGGTCAGAGCCCTTTTAGCTCGGCCTCCCAAAGCCCGGTAACGCCAGGCCAGTAGAGCCAACAGCATACTGCTCATTTGAAAAAGTAAAGTTAAAGGTAAAAAAACTTCACCTTCACCCTATAGCTCATATACTAGTTTAGTAGGTTAGACAGAGGGAACCCAGTGTTAAGACACGCCCACTTCCCAGTTCCCCGCGTTCCGCCTTATCTTCGAGACATTGAGCGACGAATGGAGGAAGTCAACGCCACGCTTACGCGCTCACGCGCAACGGTACCAGAGCGAGAAAATAAAAGTAATTCACTGTCGGGGAATCGAACCCACAACCGTTGTGTATAAAGTCAGATGGCAACGGATATTTGCATAGTTATACAGTTTTAATATAACTCTATTAACAGAAATGTAAAATGAAAAATACATTTAAAAGAAAAAAATATATTTCCAAGAAATTTCATTTGTTCATATTTACTCGGAATACTTAATGGCGTACCAGTAGGTACTAGTGCACTCTTTTAAATTGTCGTATAAAAATTATATTATTTGAGCACAGTCGTGGCGCAGCGGCACAAAGTGTAACTGTAAACGCGACTGGTTGTGGGTTCGATCCCCACTCGAGGAAATGAAATATTTATTTAAATTTATATTTCCATTTCTTCGCCCTGGTGTCCAGACAAAGCATGGCATTGAGTTCCCCACTCAACACGCATTGCCTCCAAAATTTGGCGGAAAGTGGAGAATGGAGAATCTTCACGTCCTCGCTCTAGTAACGAGACAAGAGGTGGCGATGAGTTCCACCAAGAATTCGGAAGTAGGAAACGCAAGTTCCCAGGTTCCCTCTGCTTACCTTGCTATGTACAGGATACATTGTAAAGTTATAATAAATATATCAATCAATACTTTTATTATCAAACACACAACTCACTCTGTCCATATAGGTATTGACTAACTTTTTTACTTCTTCGACCTCATTGCGTCCAATGAAACAATCTACGCAGTGCATCTATCCGTCTGTCTGTGAATCATTATATTATAAATATTATATAGTAGGCCGCTCGTGGCGCAGTGGCATGAGGTGTGACTGTAAAACCGACTGGTTGTGGGTTCGATCCCCACTCGAGGAGATGACATTTTTACTTAAATATATATTTCCATTTCTTCGTTCTGGTGTCGAGGTTAAGCGCAGCGTTGAGATCTGCCACTCAACACGCAATGCCTCCAGAATTCGGCAGAAAGTGGGAACGGAGTGTCTTAACACTAGGTTCCCTCTGCCTACCCTGCTGTGTGCGGAATACAGCGTGAAGCTGATTTATATAGTAGTACAAATTTGACAATGACATCTCCACTCCCCACTTACCATCGAATTCTGGACGCGGAACGCAACGCTGCTAAGTTATAATTTTTTTTTATGTAAATATGAAAATATCGCTCTGTAATTTTTAGATTCATTTTCACAAAAAAAAGGCATTATTTCCAATATTCTTTTATTATATATGTATGAGTTTTATTACAATAAGTCGAATAATCTTAATATTGCGCCCAAGATTCTCTTCCTCCTCAGGCAGTGACCAGCTCTTGAATCTTTTTGACCTCATAACGTTGACAGATTGACAGTCTGTCTGTTTGTAGGTAAATAATTAAATAGTAGTATATAGTTAGGCGTATTTTGTTTATTCAAGTATAAATAAACATGAAGATTCTATAATCTGATCCAACAAAAAATAATAAAACTAAAACATTACTTTCTCACGCCATTTCTTTTTATATCTTTTTTTATTTATTATCAACTGTACAACATTTTAAGAATTAATCCTTCGTCCAAGACTCTCCCTCTCCCTCCTTAGGTAGAGACCAGCTCTTGGACCTTTTCTTCCTCGTAGCGTCTGGTGATACGACCTTGCTACTACGTGTTGGACCGTCTGTTTGTATATTGATTAAAGGGGATGGGGTTCGATTCCGAGATTTAGACCTCGATTTTGTTCTGGACCTTCGATTCCTTGACTTAGATCGCCTCCGTGATTTTGAATCGGAACGACTGCGTGATCTGCTCAAATTAATAATAATTAATATATCTTGTTATTTCGCATTTATTAATGTACATTGTAAGGGAATCTACTGAAAATTAAAAATATTTATATAGGACAGTTATTAAACATTTTTTAAAGTGTTATTCCACACTTAGGAAGTGAACTTTCTAAATAAGTATATATAGGACAATTTTATTTTTAATTTTCACATTAAAAGCGATATCTTATGATATCGCATATAAAAGTGCGTAAGGGATGATTCATACTATAGTGCCAGTCAGGGTTTGTTCTCGGAAGCGATCTGAATCTGTTAAATATATTGTTATATGAGAAACAATGAGAGCATTTTTCCGGTCCAATCAAGCATATAAGAATATTTCTCATACAATAATGAGATCATATCGAGAACGAACCCTGACCGGCACTATAGTGTGAATCTTTCCTAACTCTACGCCGTCATATCTATGCATTTATGTTTAATAACAAAATAAACCCAATTAGGATTTTAATTTTAACATATTTAATGTTAATTTATTTTTCAGCTTCAAGCTATATCCTGCATATAACAAGGTAGGCGTATGAAACTTTGTAAAGACACTCCGTTGCCCACTTTCCGCTGAAGTCAAGTCATCGCGTGTTGAGTGGCTGACTCAACGTTGAAACTGAACGCTGCATTATGGCCTTAATACCAGAAAAGAAAATATATATAACCAATAATTCATTCCATTGTAGAGTGTATGTGTGTAGTTTTCCCGGAATCTTATATATTGTAAAACTGAACATAATTAGAGATTACTAATAAACGAACTTTGGAACAAGACAGTCGTTTCATTAAATAACACTCACTACATAGCAACCAATAGAAGGCACATTACACCCTGAGTGGGAATCGAATTCACAACCATCGCGTTATACACACACGCTTGTGCCCCTGCGCTATGACGGCCTTAAATAAATATTTAAAATAATAATAATGAAATATTCTATATTTTTATTAAAATATAATATCATCAATAGACATTTAGGCACACTATAGATTAGAATGATAAATATTTATTTATAAAAGTAAAAATAACAAGATACAAAATTTCCCACAAATATTACATTATAATATCTCAATTCATCAGTATCAAGACGAGGTTTTTAGATGACTATCAGGATATGAGAAATAATCATCATTTAATGATACGTTTAATTGTTTAGGCCATAGCAAAGGAGGAATTGGAATGTGTGTATACAGACGATAGATAAAGTTTCAAATCGCATTCATGGGATTTTTTATATTTCAAACTTTAATTTAATAAAAGTAATAACGAATATATTATTTACTAGAGACCCACAAGCGGTTTCGCTCGTTTATACTTATTGTTTTACGTTTATTTTTTATTGTAGCCAAAATATACATAATATTCACATAAATTGTAGCCATATTTAGCTGTATAAACTATATTAATGTAAAACGTCATCTAAATCCGTTCAGTAGTTTTTGCGTGAAAGTGGAACGAACATTCATCGTCACATACTTCACATTCATAATATTAGTAGGACGTAGGACTTTCATTAATTTTAACGACTTTGAGAGAATGACAATATAAATGGACAATGCAGCCATTAAATAATCCAAAAGAAAAAATTACGGCGTTGAGTTCCACCACACAACTCAATGTCCCTTATACATATGCATTAAATGCGGTAAAGGTATGATACAGCACTTCCAAAAAAATCGAGAAATGCACATAAAATAAAATTTTGAGGCCGTCGGAGAGCAGCGCACAAGCATGCGACGGCCTCAAAAATGTTACATTTTCAATTTCTCGATCTGGTAACGAAGCAGAAATGCGACATTCAGTTTCGCCACTCAACACGCAATATCTCCAGAATTCAGCGGAAAGTGGGGAACGGAAATGTCTTAATTGGAACGAGTGTCTTAACACTAGGTTCCCAGATTCCCACTGTCTATCTTACTATGTACAAAACACACGTTAATGCTACAAAAAAATTGAACCAAACCCACAACCATCATATCCAAAAACCAGATACTTTCAATATAAGAAATAAAATTACCTAGACCTTCTACTCCTCGATCTAGAATATCTACTCCTACTCCTTGACCGCTTACTTCTAGATCTTCTGCTACGGGAACGGGAACGGGAACGGGAACGCGAGTAAGAACGCCGCCGGGACCGGGAGTGGGAGCGGGAACGGGAACGAGAACGGGTATAGGAACGTCGTCGTGAATGGGAACGGGAACGAGATCTGTTGTCGTGCTCGCTACGGTGTTCCGCTTCGTTTAGTTTCTTGAAATATCTGTGGAGGTATGACATTAGTAGTAATTAATAATAGTTGTCATATAATACAGGATGGAAGTGTCAGCGCTCCTTTTACGGGAATAGCATATAGGGTAAAAGATTTTAAACTCATACCTAAAGAAATTAATCAAGATACCTCAACAGTTTAGACGTAGGATTTTTTTTTCATTTCACGATGTTTATCCATACCTGTATTTCGTGTGACGTAGTTACGCATAGATACCGATAACGTAAACACATACTATTACAAAAATACTACTAAAGGTTAAACAACTTTGAACTTTGCCGCCAATACCTACGACTCGATATCACAATGAGGCGTATGCGGCGGTTTCCCTTTGATTAAGTTTGAGTAGTTAAAACCATGGTTTCATTTAAAGAGGTACTGACACTTCCACCCTGTATATTTATTTTTTGTTTTTTTTTTTCAGCTTCGCGCTGTATCCCAATCGTGGCAGGGTTGGCAGAGGGAGCCTAGTGTTAAGACATCTCACTCTTCACTTTCCGCTAAGTTCTGGACGCATTTACGATGTTATAATAATTGATAATTGATATATAATATTTCAGGCCAGGCGGCTCAGGGGCACAAGCGTGTGACTGTAAACGCGACAGGTCGTGGATACGATTCCCACTCAAAGAAATTAAATATTTCCATTTCTTCGCTCTGATAGCGAGACCAAGCGCGACGTTGAGTTCCGCCACTCAACAAGCAATCCTTTCCTACTTTTCAGCGAAAAGTAGGAAAGGGGAATGGAGTGTCTTAACTAAGTTCTCAAAGTCCTTCAAAAGTGTAGTAAGCGGGTCGCTAGTAAACAAGTACTGACTGGTAGTACTGGTGCGTGGCGTCGGGCCCGTCGAAGTAGGGCAGGCGCGCCCGGCCGCGGCCGCGCCCACGCCCGCGCGCGCGCCGCGCCGCGCCCTCGCCGCCGTACCAGCCGCGCACCGGGTACGAGTAGTGGAGGGACGCTGGAAGTTACAAAAATGCTTTTTTTATATTGTTTTAATAAAAACAACTTTAAGCTGGTAAGCAGAGGGAACCTTGTGTCAAGATACCATTATGAAATTGAAATATTAGAACTTTTTCATTAAACAGAAAAGACTTCAAGAAATGAAAGTTCTAACATAAATTATAATTTTGTACAACGTTTTTTTACAACTGCCATTAATTTATATTTGTATTCAAAAATGATTTAACCTTTTTATTTCTCTCATTTTCATCTTTTCAAGGTAAAGCAAAGAAGAAAGTTTCAATTTAATCAAAGTAACATTTATTAAAAGATCATTTAAATTGTCATCCTTCAAATGCGCCCCACTCTCTCGCCAAATCGATTACAGTACAAATAAAAAAAAAAGCTCGAGGCTGTATCCCACATAAAGCAAGGAAGCCAGATGGAACTTAATGTCAAGACACTCCATTCCCCGCTTTCAGCCTAAGTCTCAAGTTACTTTCGCTTAAAAACCACGCTTTGACACGTTACGAGCGAGCAAATGAAAATATTAAGCATTTCAATACCAAGTGGGAATCGAACCCACAGCCGTTGCGTTTACAGTTACGCGCTTGTGTGTGTGTAACGACAGTATCTTTATAGGAACGGAGGATTCTAGCACTAGGTTCTCAGGTTCCTTCTGCCTTCTGCTAAGCGCGAGATACAGCAACATAAAAAAATAAAAAAGAAAGCGATACTCATACTTTGCGGGAAAGGATATCCGTGCGGTGCGGGAAACGGGTAGCCAAAGCCATATGGATTTGGATAGTATAGGCCTGAAACAAAAGAACAAAAATTAATAACATTATTAATAATCATACCTATTTAAATTTATATTTGGATTTCTTCGCTCTGTTGTTGAAACAAAGCGGGTTTGAGTTCTGCCACTCAACAGGCAATGCGTCCAGAATTCGGCGGAAAGTGGGGAATGGAGTGTCTTAGCACTAGATTCCCTCTGTCTACCCTGCTGTGTGCAAAATATAGAGTGAAGTTGATTTATATTAATATTTATTATCTGTGAAAAGATATTCTCAAAAAATTACTTATTTTAACTTCGCCTGTATGTTGAAATCTAAGTACATTGAGAGATTAAGACAATACATCTTAAGAGTTTTCAATAAGTGAACTAATGGACCATACTAAATAGAAAAATTATTTCATTTCGAACCACTAGTTCCTGAGATTAAAGTGTAAAGTATATGTATGTGTAGGTTAATCAACTTTGAGCTTTGCCGCCAATACTTCGACTCGATTTCGGAATGAGGCGTATGCGGCGGTTTCACTTTGATAGGTTTATGTGTGCGTGCGTCGTTCTTGACAAATGGAGTTTTATTTTAAAACGACAATTTTATTATTAATTTGTTTGAAACAATCACTTTTTCATTTATGGGAAAAAAAATATTAGGCTTTTAAGGAGTAGTTAAAACTATGGATTCATTTAAAGTGGTGCTGACACTTCCACTTGAGTTAACCAGAATTCCTAATTTAAGGTTTCAGTGCTCTAATATGACTTGAAGGAGTTTATTATATTATAGTATAAATAAAAAAAAATATTAAGAAAATAAAAAAAATATAGTAGCCCATCTATTTGCGTGACGCTTATGAAATTATTAACGCAATCAAAAAACGTGCTTCCCGGTGGGCTACAGTTATAGAATTTGCCTATAAACGTTATCCTATATTTACCCAAAACTTTATTAATATTAATAAATTTACCTGGATTTTTATTATAAACAGGTTCCCTCTCGGGTGACGGATGTTCTGTCTTAATACGCTTTAAGTCCTTGTCATCATCGGATATGGAACTGATGGAGTCACGTTTAGGCTTCTTAGTTTCTAATGCAGAACGAATTATGATACGACCTGTAATAAAATAGTGACTATTTTTATAAATAATTCAATTTGTTCATTCATGTCACTTTTGATTTACTGTTTTCTTGTATATAGCCAAACATTGTTTTATCTAAGGCAAACGAAATTTTATTATTCTTGCTTATACATTTGTTAAAATGGATTTGATCCAGCAAAAATGGTTTCCATGCATACTGTTACATACACTAGTCTCAATAAGTCTATAGTTACCATCTAATGCATGTTTTAATCTCTCCCTCTGTTCTTCTAATTCTTTCTCTTGTTTCTTCTTGAAATTCTCTACTATTCTTTGCCTCGCTATTCTGTCACTAGCTTTGTAGTAACGCTCAGGTTTAGTCCCATTTTTCTGGAGCTCAGGGCGTAGCTGAAAAAATATAAAATTCCTATTTTAATATGACATTTAGGTTAAGTAAGCGCTTGCAGCATCTTCCATTTGCATACACAATTATTTATTTACTAATCTGGATAATTTTCGTGTTCTTAAAATACTATCATTTTAATCAATAACAACTAAAGTTACAGCCAATGCAAAGTCACATCAACGTTTTTGTTTTCCGAATATCTAAAAAATAGGTAACTCGAAAAGAAGACTCTGTTTTTATTTTTTTCCTAGTTTCAAAAATGACTGAAATATTAAACATTAGCGGCTCGCTCACGGCTTCGCCCGCTTAAAATACATGATTATTGATTTAATAACCAGAATTGATTGACAACTATAATGATTTCTAATATGATTTTTTTACGACATTATCGTCAAAGAATTTTTGATTGTTTTAAATAAAAAAATACGACCATTGTTGATATTTGATATTTATAAAATATACATAAAGCTAATTATTTATTACACGTATATATTTTTGTACTTTATTTTCTTTTTACCTATATAATATACTCTGTTAAATGTGCTGATGTCAGTGAATGATTTAATTTACTCATTCAGAAACAGCCTTAAATGTTAAATTATTGATTTGAAAGATTCATAATATTCTTTGTAAAATAACTGTAATAATTGCATATTAACTCCTGTACAGTTTTTAAATTAGTTACTTATATTATATGAACGAACCAACAAAAAAATCGTTGTATTTACTTGATATTTCTTTCAAGATCGTTCTTTATCTCTGTGTTGAGTTAATTAGGACTTCTTTCAAATGACGATAACTTTTTTTTATGAACCGATTTTGATGAACTAAACTTAAGTAGTTAAGTTGAGTTAAAACAAAGCAATTGGTGAAATTTTCAAGTAAATCGGTTCAGTACTTTCAGAGAAAAATGTGGACAAAAATATGTCGATAGACAGACAGACAGACAAGAAATTCAAAAAAAATCTTTTTGCTTTCTATTACTCTTTTTAAGTGTCCCTCTATCCATTACAGTCAAAATTACTAAATGTACAGACAAAATATTTTTACTGTCTTATTATATATAGAAATTAAAGTACGGCGTCCGCGGTTATGCGTGTGACGTCATATCGCGGCTGGCCAATAGGCAAATTTTAAAAAGCAGTAAACCTTTGTAACGTTGTTACTTTGGAAATCCTGGCCGGATTTTGATGAAACGAAAATTATTATTATCTGCACAAGTACGCGCATTAAAGACATTAGTTGTTATAGTAAATTTTTATGTGTTGGTGTGACCCAATAAAAACAGTTACTTTACATCAATTGAACAAAATACTTCATATAGATGGTAATAAAATAAACACGAAATGTGAAGGAATGCTTGGAATAAAAGCTAAGCCGTTTCTGAGATGTGCACAAACGCACAAACAAACAGACGAAAATTCAGTCCATTCTCACAACATAATTTGAGCCCATTTTCAAAATTATAAAGAATGCTACCAATAGATTATATGTAAATTAAATTATATTTAATTAGTAGAAGCCAGTCGTGGCACAAAGTGTGACTGTAAAATCGACTGGTTGTAGGTTCGATCGCCACTCGAGATTAAATATTTATTTAAATTTATATGTCCATTTCTTCGCTCTGAAGTCGAGAAAGTCGGAAAGTGGGGAACGAAGTGTCTTAACACTAAGTTCCCTCCGACTACCCTATCAAAACGATAACGCCGCACGCGCCTCATTTAGGAAATGGAATCGGAGGTAATGGCGGCGATGTTGAATTGCCTAAAATAGAACGAGAGATATCCCTATGTAGTATGTTTTTTGAGAATGAATGGCGGCAGATCGGCAACACTTAGTAGTATTTTTGTAGTAGTATGTGTTTACATTATTGGTATCTATTCGTAACTGCGTCACACGAAATACAGGTATGAAATGGAAAAAAAAATCCTATGTCTAAACTGTTATCTTGATTAATTGCTTTAAGTATGGGTTTGAAATATTTTACCCTATACACTGCTCCTGTATATGCCAAATCTAAAAGATAAACATTTCATCATCATGTAACATAATGACAATATTCCAAAGAACTTGGAGTAGCATATAATAATTAAGTAATGAAAGTATATTTGTAAACATAAAGAACACAATAACTAAGTATCTTCTCCTTATAAAGAAATTTTAATTACTCATTAGCCTCCTTAATAGCTAGGTTGTGCCTGCCTGACAACTTGGCTAGACTTAAGATACAGCGTAAAGCTGAAAAAAAAACTAAAAATCTCTTACCTCCAATCTTTTAAACAATTCATCAATCAGTCGTACTGCTTGCAATTTCTTCTGACTTTTCAATAGTTTCCTTTGTTCTTCAGCTACCTTTCTGTTTAGATCCACATCCTCCCGTTCCATTAACTTTGCAAGTTGTTTTTTCTTACGTCTCTCTTCTCTTTCTCGCATTTTCGCTAGCTTTTCTTTCTCATGATGCTCAACTTTTTGTCTTAAAGATTTAAAAATGAATCGTGAGACTATTTCTTTTTGTCTGCAATGCAATGAGCCTAATCATATTTAATAAATAAGTTTATAAAATCATAATAAAACTATACATTGAAATAGTAAAAATAATAAGACTAAGACTGACTATAATAATATGACATATGACTGGCTGTAAGAATTAAAAGAATATGTTAAAGATAGTTAAAGAGAAGGAAGTTAAAGAGGAAGGAAGGAAAAAATATTTGTCTTATATATTTCCATTATCATGGCACTTGGACAGAATCTGACTGTTAATGGTTGTAGGCTCAAACCCCACTCATGGAAATAGTCAATAATTCATATAATTTTTTATTTAATTTTCAATTAATTTCAAAGCCTTAAAAATATTTGACAGAAAATGGGGAATTTCAGGTCTTAACACTAGATTACATCTTATTTAGAAAATGTATAAAAATTTCAATGTAGAGGGAGTCAAACCAGCAGCTCCAGGAGGTGGGGGTTTGAGTCTCGCTATGTTAAAATTTTTATACATTTTCTACATAAGTATTTTTCTTTCCTAAGTGTGGTATAACACTTTAAAAATGTTAAACATAGATAACATCGATCCAGCTAACAGGAAAAAGGCATGAAATGGAAAGTGACTAATTACCTTTCTCTAGCTTCCCTTTTAGCAATTTTCTCTTTCTCTTGCTTCTCCTCCTCCTCCTTGGCTCGTTGTCTGGCTGCCAATCTTTCCCGGACAATAGCTCGTCTCTTCACTGCAGCATCTGTCATGTGCTTAGTCTTATCAAAGTCAACCTTAACACTGCACCACTCAGCTACATCATCATTTTTCCTTAACAACTTTCGACCTCGTAATGAATCCATGCAACGCACAAAACCAGCATATTCACTAAATTGCACATAACCCTCAAAATAAAGATTTCCTTCTTGATGTGGTATGGTTATACCTCTCATGTAGGTCTTCATTTGCATCCGGAAAGGATCAGCCACTGGCACATCTATTTGTCTCACTGACCCATACTTTTCAAATATTTTTTTAAATAAGGTTTCTGAAGGAGGAGCTTCCTCATCTCTTTCATTATTGTACACAAACCAACGAATTGGCAAATACTTTATGTGAATAGTATCAGGCCTCTCTCCTGGTTTCATTTCATCCATGTCTGTTGCATCGCGAAAAAACGAATCCCAGGAATGTCGACTCGGAAAGTCCGACTTGGCTTCAGAAACTTTAACTTTCAAGGGATCGGGATAGTCATTTAAATGTATGATTCTGTCATCTAAGCGACTTAACACACGATCTAATTTTTGACGATTTTCCAATTCTGCATCGAATCTTATCACTTCAGAACTATGCTTTGAAACTTTCAATACTGAGAAACTGTCAGGTTGGATCATTTTCCGCAGTTTCTCCATCAATTCCCAATTGGAAATGGACTTGCCGTGTACCTTGTGCGGGGGGAGCTGAACAGAAATGTTAAGCTTTGCAAACGATTTAAGATACAAACGCTGCGGCAAATGCAACGCCACAGCGTCAGATGTATCCCTACATACTTGAATACTCATCTTAATATCTATATTATATTACAATAGTATAATGCTATACAATAACCTAACAAAATTAATATTTTAACCATATCAAGATTTACATATAAATACAATACAGTTTTTATTCTAATATACAAGAAATTTGTATTTTAAGGAATATAAGAATTATGTATTAGAGCGAAGAGAAATAAGTTAAGTGAAATGACCAAAGCGTGATCCAATATTCATATCCATCGTTTGCGCCACTTTTACAATAATTTCATAAAAAAATTAATTAGTTTTATTTAAAACTTTAAATAGCAAATAAAAATTTATAAATTAATCCTGTTTGCACTTAACACGGTGCCACAGAGAACAAACAAAATCGATGTCATACGATAAATGACAGTTCAGTCGCCATTGATACGAAGCAAACGCTTTTAACTATTCAGCCTAAATATATTATTATTAATTTGTATATATTTTTTTGGTTAAAATGCAGACAATTTAATAACTTACTTTCTTTCTTTTAGATTCTCTTTAGTTAGAAAATAGCAAAAATAGGCAGACATCACAATTTTCAAACGACATTGAACTGTTATTTTTTTAACATAAATCATTTTCCATGGCTTATTTCAATTCCCACATATGGCAGGATAAGTAAAGAAACCCTGCCCGTAGTGTTAAGAAACTCAATTCATAGCTTTCAGCTCTATTTTCGAAATATTGATACGGCAATTTAAAATATATTTGTTGAATGGAGAAAGCTTTGCCCAGCGCTTTCTTACCAAAGCAAATAAATATAAAAAATAGCCGACTGGCGGAGATTGCACCTCGCCAGGCGGAAATCATCTTTACCGTCAGAAATTATTACACTATGTCATATTATCATTGCCTCATAATAAGATCGGGATAGTTATGTGTACATCTATAAGTAATTTTATAAACAATTTCAACATCATATTATAAATTTCCATTAAAATTACTTAAAACTGTTTATTAATTGGACACATAATTACAATTCAATGATATACTTAAGGGGTAAAAATGGGAAATAAAAACAGGAGACTAATAAAGAATTCTTTTATTTTAAAATACAGAGTCAGAGACTCTACAAACACTGCAATCTGGAGAGCTATCGCGATTTAATGTGATAACATATCAAATACTATATATTGTTACTTAACACTACACCATAAATAATTTAGCTTTTAATGTACACAGCTCTGCGTTAGCAATAAGGTGATGCTTCAAGTTTAAAAAAAACTCGTCGCAATTACATATAACTTACACCAAAATAAATAAAATTGTGAAGGTATCGATCTAATTCGGACATGTCCGAACGTAAGGGCTACTACTCAAGACTTCATTTTACAAGAGGGAATGTTATTTGAATCTGCATTCTTGAAATAGGCACTATTAATTATTTACAGATTGCATACTAGTAAAATGTTTATTTTAATATAACTTTAAATAAATTAAGAAATAATATATTTTATATACATTTATATTTTACTATAATGTACATACTTATTATTAATAAACGAAAAAACAATGTATTCTAGAAGTCTTGAATAAGTCCATGCTAGCTAGCTATAGGAACCAGTTCTAAATTAATCTAAATTGTGAACTTACATTAAAATAAACTATCCAATACTTTGTCACTGGTAAGATCAGGAACACATACGAAAATTTATTAAAAAGAAATAATATTAGATAAAACTGATTATACATTTTTATCTAAGCAATTGTTTTTTTTTAAATCATATCACTAAATCAATAAAGGTTTAACTATAACCAAACATTAATAACAAGTATTTTTAGGATATTTTTTAATAAATTAACTAATAGTAAAAAAAATTGTTCCTGATCTCTTTCTTCTCTTTTACACAAACAACTAAGAGTTTTAATATGCAATGCACCAATTGCTTCACTGCAAACATTACATATACAAATTCACAGCAATGACAAATTTTTCGATTATAGTTACAATTAATTTATAATTATTATAATGTATAATCTATTATAATCTTTGTGGTCAAAGGTTCATATCACTACAATATTTTCACAGATCATACATCTCTGCAAGAGTCACACTTTTTCACAAAAATCTTTAGAAAAAAATATTTAATTAGAAATTATTAATATTAAGTGCAACTTTACTTACAAGATATACATTTTTTTTAAATTAACCAAAACTATACAATAAAATTAGTTGTGATTTTTTTTGTGATGATAATTTTTAAGCGTATTTTATAGAAATACAGCGTACGTTTTAATTTAGTATAAAAATGTCTTTATATTGATAACAACACTAACAGTATTTATAATACTTAAAAATATATATAGAGTTAAAAAAAACATCCTTTTAAGATGTGAAAAATAACAATATGCAGCATTTTCAAAAATGATCTAGTTCGTCATTTTAATTTTAAAATTACTGTTGCCAATTTAAGATTATTTTATTATGGTTGAAACTCAGCTATCCAGTACTCAGTTATATATTCGACATTATCCGAACTACCGTCTACGGGTACATGAATTATGAAAAATAAGTATCATAACTAATATAACAAGAAATATCAAAAAAAATTATATTCAATCATAATTATGTACATATATATTGTTTCATAATTTAAACCCCATATTTTTTTTAATTTGTATTTTTTCATACAATTCGATGAGTATATAGATATGAGCAACAACAATTAATTTGGTTGAGTTTAGACTGTATTGGTTTTTTTTTTGTTTACTGCGGCTAAGTGTATCTCAAATAAAATAACCACCTTTATCTGTATGTAAATTAAAAATGGCAATTTATCTTTAAACTTATTCAAAATTAATAATATGGTTAGCAACAAAACAGTATATTAATATTAAGGATTTTCAACTCTATATATATTTTAAGACGAGACCGAATATGACACTAAGATTATATATACACATTACATAGTACATAAAACTTCCAAAATTCATTCAACTGAACCCAACTAAAAAATCTAAACGTACACAACATCAATAGTTTTCGATCTAAGAAATAATTAAAAATAAAATTCTCAGTCTTCTATTAAATAGTTATTATTATAGATCGTATTATATTAGATCTGCGATTTACAATGTAAGTATAATGTACATACATACATTTTTTACAATAATATATATATAGAAATTGACCTGAACATAAGTTCCATTCAGTTTTACATTTTTTTTCCGACTTCCTGTTGTATCCCGCATAGCAAGATAGGCAGAGGGGGAAAACCCAGTGCTCAGACACTCTGTCCCTCACGCACGGCTCAATTTTTGAGATATCGCGTATTGAACGTCGGAAGCTAACTCCACGCTTTGTCTTGTTACCAGAGCGAGGAATTAAAAATATTTCATACCCCCGAGTGGGAATCGAACCCACAACCATTGCGCTTACGTCACCTTAATTTTAACATTTGTGATGATATTAATTGTAATAAATCTTCGAGCACTTTTCGCGTTAATTTTGCGCGATCAAACTCACAGTGAATCATGGCAGTGTACCACAAATATAAAATATTAACTAACAACAATATTTTTTACATCATAAGTTCAGAGTCCACATCTCACTATCAGTGTTTAAGTAGATAACACACGGTCCCCAAATGACATTTCAAATATATTTTTTATCCTCCTTATTTTAACCTTCTTGTAGAAGGAAATTATTTTAGTTTAATGTTATTTATGCACTCCCCAAATAAAATTTTTTTAAAGAATCAAAAAATCTTGACATGCTTTCTTTATAAATGCAACATATACAAGATTCCCTTTACGAAATCTTCACATTCAACCAATATTCATTTCAATGAATCTTCCGATTTCTTTTCATTTTACAAAATTAAGAGAAGATTTCTTAGTTTCTTTTTAGTAAAGATAAATATTATATTATACTTGAAGGTCTTCCATATCTATACATTTCATCACATCATATATACAGACCATGGCCAAGCTTGCATACATTATGGAGACATGACCTGGATTGTTCTAGTATTAAAAAGGGCCTCAATATCAACAGCACAGATGAGTCATTGCCACCAATGCCTGCAATTGCTATAGATGACTGCAGATTTGATTTTAGGATTTTTTTTTTACTTTCCATTATGTTCTTCCAAAGTTAACTATGGGTTATAGTTCAGAAAGTCTAACCCAATTGACATCTTCATAAATTTGAACTGTGGCATATGCTTCATGAGGTCTCAAATCTAAGTCATGGCCGCGCTTGTATGCATTTAGCGACATAGATTGACCAACACTTCTTTCTTTCTATTTTTCTATTATTCTAAAGGTCGTTCTTCCACATCTATATACAATAATATTATTAATAATTTCCATCAATTAGCTCTCGCTCTCTTGGCATGAGACGACGGGGGCGCATGCGCAGGTCTTGGAGGTTGGTGTGGTGCCTCATCTCCCAACCCTGACCTCATCATGTACTTGAACTGTGGCATGTGCTGCATCACATCCCTGATCTGAACTAACGCCATGTTGTTGTCGCCTGCGGCTGCCGATTTACACTTGCCCGAGTTGCGGAGCACTTGGAGTTGGGTTCTGGAACGGAGAAAAGTAGTTAAGTTATTATTAAGTTGACTCCCGCTATTTAACACGCAATGCCTTCGGCGGAAAGTGGACACCGGAAGTATCTTAATGGAAACGGAGTGTTTTAACACCTGGTTCTCACTTTCCCTTTGCCTGTGTGTGCTATATGCAGTTAAAAAGTTTTAAAAGTTATTTTTAAACATTTTCAGCAGAACCAGAACTGACTGTAAACTCGACAGCTGTGGGTGGCTTTCCACTTCGCAGAAAGATGGAAAATTAATTAATTTCCACCCTTTGCTAAGACCAAAATGTGTGGCCTTGAGTCCCACTATTCAATATGAAATATTTCAAAAATTGGGTATAAAATGCGGAATGGAAACTCTTGTTTCTCTTAGTTCTCTCTTGTTTCTCTTAGATAATAGAATGCTCTCTTACTTTTGATTATTTTCCTCCCCATTTGGCCACGACTCCTGAACCATACCACGTACATATAATAACACATAAAAAAAACAATCAAATACTCACGCATTAGGCCTAAACAAAGTCAGCCCGAGCGCGTCGAGCATCGCCCGGCAAGTTGTCAAGGGAACTCTTGGGAAGAAATGGCTGGCCAGGTCGGGGAGCGTCATGAGGAGCTCAGCGTACTGGTACGGCTTCGCGTTGATGCAGGGGACCATTGTGTTCTCTACTACTGCTTTTTGCACCTGCAGTTATTGAAAATTGTTATTTTTTGTTTCAAATTTAAAAATTATTAATTGTCTGTTAAATAAATATTTAGTATTAATTAGCAACAGTTTGAAAACTATTGAAAATTGTTAAATACTAATTGAAATTAAATATTTATTTAACAGACTCCGTCGCCTCTGTAACAACAGGTCGTAAAACATATTGCTGTTTAAAACTTTATTATAAAATCATAAAATAAAACAAAAAGGAAGCCTTTCTGGACGCATAGACGAAAAGAAAGTGGAGCATTTTTGTCATTTTTTCGCTCTGGACAAAGCGTGACGTTTGAATCCTGCCATTCTACTCTAAGACCCGTATTTATAAACCATTAACACATCATAATCTATGAATGAAAACGGCATCTCAAGATAGATCTCGGAATTGAGAGCGATATATAAATACGAGCCTAAATAGAATCTTTTGGCTCTACTCCTTTCCTGTTGCACGAAGAAATGGGGTTAAGCTCATTTTTTGTAAATATCATATCTTTAAATCTTGGCTTCCCAAATAAATAAAATAAAACCAATTTTACGCCAGAACGCAGTTCTGGAGAACGGAGGCACTAGGACCCCAGTTTCCCAAAGAAATTAAACAAACCAACCTTATACGGCGTATGGTTGCCATTGATACTGATGTCTGGTATTGGCGTGAGCCTTTTGCGAGTGTCCACGCTGTGAGAGGTTGAGTGGCCATTCAGCGCCCCACTCACTTGCGGCGAACTGAAACAAGACACTAAATAAAGTCACTGAGTCACTAGCTCCGTAAGTCACTAACTTGACTAACCTTGTTGATAAGATAGAGATTTATTGATTTTGATTACGTGGATAATAATCAGATACATATAAATATATATGTATAAAAAACAGCCTATTTCAAAATTTTTTACTTTTCTGATCTAGATTTAATCGTTCTAGCAATAATTTTCACACAAATGTTTCCCTAACTCCTTGTTAATTGTGATTTCCTTAATTATATAATAATTAACTGATCATGTACATTAAAAAGACTAATACATTTTTTTTTTATATATTAATTTTATGTATGAACAATATCTATAACAACAATAAAACTTACAAAATCACTAAACGGAAAACCCGAATTGCAAAACAGCATTTCCAATGACGTCAAAGTGTCTATTGACGTCTTCTAACGAAAATATATTCTTTAAATTAAAAAAAAAACACAACATGTTACATTACCAAAATATTATTTATTTAGGTTGATTACTAAAAATTACGGCTTCCAATTAAGGATTAGAAAGGTGTGTCAATTATTATCTTTTCTGTCAGTCATATTATTATTCTAATAAAATACCTATCAATATATTTAATTTTCGATGAGACTGTTAAACAAAAATAAACAAAACAAACAAGCAGTGTCAATACAACGGCGAATGGACACTAACTAACAAACACCCTCTATACAGGTATATGTACATATATCATGTTAATACGAGGAAACATTTCAAACAAACATAGCAATAAAACATACAATACATAAATATGGATGGGGAAAATATATTTTGCATACTTATAAGACTATTACGCAATAAACACTTAAACTTTCCAATACCTAAAGCTTTTCTCGTCTACGCCCACTCTAATCTCCTTTATTCTTTTAGAAGTACAAATTACAATTAAGAAATTAAAAAAAAACACCAAAAACATATACATAAATATAGGGTAAAATAATAAAAAAAAACTAAATTAAAAAAATAAATCTAAACAACAGTGTGCAAAGCGCTGTACTGTTTAATCAAGTTTTCCTGTTTGCCAATTGTATTTACACTCAAACATACATATATACAGGATGGTCTTAAAACGCGAATATTTTTTTTATTATTGTTTTTTTTAATAAAACTAATATAAATAATAATTGCTCACTTCATAGTAGAGGTGTTGGCCGTACTCCTCACTAGAGGTGGGGGTGGCTGCTGACCCATCGCCATTGTAATTGCACTGTTGGAAAACTGGAATAAACGATAACAGACATGTTTCACCTAAATGCATACGCTATTTTATATATTTTTAGGGTCTTGTAGTTAAATGTCAGGAATAATCATTGGGAGAACGGAGTGTTTTTACCCTAGGTTCACAGCCTATCGGGGAAAATAGGTTGAATTTGTTTTTTTTATGTTAATTTGCTTGTACGACACGAAAATAAAAAGGTAAATGTTGTAATTGTCTATGACATTTGGAAGGGTTATGAAACAAAAATAGACGTTAATATAATATTTAAAAAATAATAAAGGGGAATAAATTGTGACCTACATCTTCTATATCCTTGTATGATCACCTTATTTTCTTATAAAAATACGAACTGTGGCATATAGTCGTAACATAAAGTTCACATGAATTCTACATTTTAAATATATATTTTCATTTGGTCATAGACACACATGCATAAGCGAAAAAAAACCACTCAATATATTTTTTTTGATCATAAAAATTTAAATCTATACAGGGGATGAACAAAATGCAAAACTAATTAATAATAAAAGATATCAAAAATAAAAAAATTCTCACATCCTATAATCATAATGTAAACGCGAGCTCTGTAGCCTACTTAACTCTTAAATGAATACTAGCAATAAATGTTTGTATATTGGTTTAGAGAGCACTGCAATGAAGTGAAGTAAATATTATAAATAGGTTGAAACTGATATCTTATATTTATATTGTTAATATACTGTATCTTTAATTTATTGAAATTGATCTAAAATTTTTTTTTCTTTTTTTTACATATTTTATAGCGTCACGCTGTATCCCGCACATTGCAGGGTAAGCGGAAGAAATCTGGGAACCTAATATAATGAGATTTCCGCCGAATTCCATCCAGAGTCTAGTGTTGAGTGGCGGAACTCAACACCGCAAATACTTTTATAATATTCTAAAGTACGAGATAACGAATGATATTTTAAAATTATTTTTTTACTAAATATCTATTCAAAAGCTTTAAACAACAGATATAAAAAAAATGTGTACAACATTCTTATCTTACAATTGACGTATGGTATTACTGTTATTTTTTTAATATTAATAATTAACTAATTACGCGGTTATCCGGGTTTAAATTCCAAACAGCCTAACAGATAACACTATAATTACTATTTTGTTTACAGCTACGAGTTGATTCATAAATTTTCTATGAAATTGTGTCCAATATAAAAAAAATGGAGTCCCCCTACCTGTAGAGAGAAACACATCTGTATACCAATATTATATCTAACCTTGGGTAACACTGATAAAATCAGCAAATTTTATGGCCAATATAGTAGTATCAATAAATCTATCATCATATAAACATTTATTCCAGTCCAATTTAAACGAAAATTCTATATACATACACGCAAAGATTAAATAAAAAAATATTTTTTATTATATATATAATTTTCCAGTTGATCAAAATATTCGGCCATTATTATATAGAAAACAAAACAAAAAGAAAACTAGAAAAATAGTTTAAATATTCATATATCCATACCTGTACATTTCTGTTGTGCTGTGACCTGTGTTGCGGGAGGGAGGCCGCCGCGGCCATGGCGTTGCTGTAGCGCGCCGCGGCCTGCGCCTGCGCAGCCACTTGAGCCTATGACATATTATAAGCTATTTTACACGGCTTGATATATTTTTAAAGCGTCAAATATGAAAATCTATCACAAAACAATATTTTTTAATTTTATGTATGTTCCTCCTCCCCTGCAATTTTATATACGCATTGTGATATACGGTAAGCAACGGCACACTGTGCATAATCAGTTAGGGGCATCTATAATAATATATACAAACATATCTCCAATTGAGATTTAAGCTTACAACCATATCTATTATGCCTTGATTGTGTTAATGGCAGTTTATATGTACGTCTTTAAGAATGTAAATACAAAATCTCTATAATAATAAATAAACGACGAATACTTAAAATAAAAGTCACGAATCATCACTTAACCAGTACAATGTTATGTATATTAATTTTGTGTATTTTGTGTACGCTTATAAACAAAAACTTTTATGAATTGGCATTGACATATAACTAACATTGAATCAAATTATATTTTATCTACATAACCAATATAATTTAGTTAATAAGATTTTTCCGTAATTAAGGGGAACAAACTATAGTTAAAAATAATTATACTTTAAACTAATTTCCTTTTGCCCAATCCAGAAACATAATAATAGAGTCGTATGATAATAATAGAGTCGAAGAAACAACATTCCATCTTTTTAAACATTTTTAAAATGTTATTCCACACTTTCTAAATAAATAACATTCCATCTATCTACCAGACTAAATAATATATTTTTATTTTACATAATTAAATGATATATGAACGAACCTGAGCTAGCCTCAACACTTGTTGCGTTTGCGCTTGCGTCAACGACCCGGGCCACCCGTTGGACAGCGCTTGTACTGCTGCAGCTGATATGCCAGCGTGGGGCATCTGCATGGCTGAAGATGCTGAAGTATGCCTCTGGGCGGGCCGTCTGCCCCGCGAGGGCACATTGCTTATAGATACTCCGCTGCCAACCCCCACGCCGACGGCGCCCGGGGGAGGCGCGGGCGGTGCGCGTGTCCATTGACCGCCGCCGGACACTGAACCTGTAATAAAAAGATAAAAAGTTGATTTAAATACGCTAAGCCAAAGCCAAGAAACTAAATAAAAGTAGTATTAGTTCTGTTTTGTGCAGCAGTGGAGAAGCGAAATGTTAAATTATTATTTAAAATCATGATTTCAAAAATATATTTACTATCGTTTTATTTATGATAAGCTTATGTTATACCGATGTAATATACTAAAAAATATTTAAATATTAAAAAAAAACAGGTAAAAAGTAGTTGCCTTATTGATTATTTATGAAATATCTGCACAATATAAGTAAATCAAGAAATCAATCAATGAGCGTAGATTGACCTATTTGTTATTCGTATATTGCACAGCAATAAAGATATTAAGGCAGACTCGAAAATATTCCAATCACCATTATCTTTTATATTGCGTGATATGCACATGAAACGCACGAAAATAGAATTACCACCTAGTATTTGATTTTTTTTGAACTCATCTCGCATTTTGGGGGGTTGGTCACAGCTCTCTGCACCCTCCCAAAATGTGAGATGGTGCAAAATGATTGTTGAAATCACGTCTATAATACTTCATAGATTATTTCTAAAATGTGTTATCAGCTTTTCATTATTAATCTATGGCAATTGAACATTCCTAATTGGATTTTTTTTATTTTGAAAATACATATTTTTTACTTATTACTCTCCGTTCAACATTTTAAATAAAATATATAGGGCCGGAGGAACACTATACATTTTTCTGGGCATTGCCTAAATAGCAAACACTTCCGTAATACTAAAATAAATAAAAAAAAATTTAAGATTAATTTGAACCCACAAATATCAGTTAAGGTTAAACATGTCATCACTCCACTATATAGTACTTATCGTATAAAAAAGATAAAAGCGCTACTTGTTCAATGTAGACGTTAAAAATATTCAGAAGTTATATAAACTATCTTACATTATAAGCCGTGCCAAAATTTGCATTAGCATAGTATGGCACTTTTATACTAAAATTGTGTCATGTACGTATATCATACTTAACAGTTGATAAATTAAATTTGAATTTAAAGCTTTAAGATCCCACATAATAATACTGTTACAAAGTATTCAGCAAAAATATCACAGATCCAAACAATTTTATAGAATAATTCAGCATCTTCACGCTTTTTCCCGCATAGCTAAATAAACAAGATTGAACCTTATGTAAACTCTCGTTCCCCACATTGAGTACCCCCCACTCAGCACTCAAAATTTATCGGAAAGAATTTTGGGTGCTGAGTGGCGGTACTCAACACCATTCTTTGTCCAGCAGAGAGGGGGAAATGAGAATAAATTAAATATATCGAAAAATAATTATTAATTTGAATACTCTATCGAATTTTTAGAAATATTACGTTTCATATTATTACAATACATATAAAATATATAAAAGCAAACATATTCTCAATTAGCTTTCACATTTAGGAATAAAGTTAGTTAGCGGTGTCATTTAATGTATTTAAATAAATTTAACATAATTATATTAAAAAGGCTGTCTTAGCGCAGTGGGGCAGCACCAGACTCCAAAAGCGACGAGTGTGGTGTTCGATCTCCGATCGTGGGTCAGGGGTTGTGCCCCTGCGCCACAGTGTGATTGTAAATCGACTGGTTGTGGGTTCAATCCCCACTCGACGAGATTAATAATTTACTTAAATTTATATTTCCATTTCTTCGCTCTGGTATCGAGGCAAAACGCGACGTTGAGTTTTGCCACTCAACACGCAATGTCTCCAGAATTCGGCAGAAAGTAGGAAAACTGATGTGTGCGGGATACAGCGTGAAACTGATTTAAATTAAAAACTAGAACTAATAAATTTTACCCAAAAAATAAATAAATACAAGGTGAAATATCAGCGTCACCTATACGGTTAGCGTTATAGCAAGCGTTTATACTGTTATAATGGTAAAATTGCTTTGAACTTTTCATCTACGAATAGACAACGGTTACCTTAAACGGTCGCCTTATAAAAATTGTAAAAACCTTTGAATTTAATTAACCGTATTACATTGCTTAAATTGAATACATTTTTTTTTTATGAGAATATTGTATTTTTTTAACACTATTATTTATTTGATGTCGTGAGATTGACGTGGCAATAATGGTTTGACATAGAAAAATCTGAAAATCTGTCAAAATCTGGGAAAATTTGCTTTTTATGTATGAAGATTTTTTCCCAGATTTAGTAGGGCAAAGTAACGCCTTGGATACCAGAGCGAAAATTGGCAAAGCTAAACGAGTTTACTTCTGAGAGGTAGTGGCGCAAGGGCACAAATTTTGGATGTAAACGCGACTGGTTGTGGTTTCGATCCCCACTCGAGGAAATTAAATATTCATTTAAATTTATATTTTAATTTCTTCGAACTGGTGTCGAGGCAAAGCGCTTCATTGAGTTCCCCTACTCAACACACAATGCCTCCAGAATAAGGCGGAAAATGGGGAACGGAGCGTCTTAACACTAGGTTCTAAGTTTCTCTGCCTACCCTGACATGTGCGAGATACAGCATGAAAATGTTTAATTCTGTCTTCCCGACCAAAACAAAAGATAATATATTCATAAACGTTGTATTCTAAATTCTTTCCATGCACAGTGAGATACGAGAATGAAGAAATAAACACAACAAATGTTATAAACACACGCAGCCTATTCATTTAATACTTACTTAGAAAACATATAAAAATTTTGAACAAAGTGGGACTCGAACCCGCGTCTCCTGGAAACCGACCAGGCGCTCTGACCACTAAGCCATACATATAAATGCCATACAAATTGTTAAAAATATTCGTTTAAATTAAATAAGATTCTACCTTACGTCTTTCTTATATTTGCAAAAAAATACATTTAAGAATAACTTAAATATAACTTTTCATCTTAAGTCCAGATAGATGGTGAAAACAGAAAACTTATGGGTTATAAAATAATAACTACTTTAATATCTTGTTACACAAAAATAAAGAAACTTCTATCTACACAGATAGCCAACGCAAATTATTTTTTATCGTGTCAAGGCTGTGTTGAAGGTCTAACCTCAATACCAACCACTTTTTAATTCAAACGAAGTATCTAGTGCGTATAGCATGTAGAATAAACAATTTTATTTTAAATATATATAAATATTTTTTGTATGCACTAAATATTTAAAAAAAATACTTTAATCTCTTCGGGGGAGACCCCGGTTAACCTTAGAGGATACACACACGCACACACACAGTATCGGTGGAGGACTGGAGGAAGCCCTAGGTAAAGCGAGAACCCCAAGAGGGAATGTACATAAGAGTTGATGACAGTGGACGAGGTATGCAGAGACAGAGAGAGAGCATTTGGCGCTCCGTTCTCTCTGACTACCCAACAAGAGATAAAGCGCTAAGCAAAAATATAATAAAAATATTGCATGGAGAATTTAGTGATTACTATCAATGATTTATCATATAGAGAAATGTGTGAAGTTTATCTCTAATTGAACGTGAATGAACGTCGTAGGTTGAAATGTCACGTATACATTTATTTTTTTCTCTGCCTATAAATGCATAAAATTCATAAATATACTATTGAGCTAAATTTAAACATTTATTATAGGTAATAAAAAAAATGTTTTTAAGACTACGTCATAGTATTTAGCTGTTAAATAAAAAGTGATCTTGACCTGCGGTTTAAGGAAAATCGCCAAGCGGTAGTGTAATGTCTTGCCTAAATACAACAATACAATATAAAATATAAGTTAAAAATTTAAATTAAAATCAGCTTCACGCCGTATCCCTTCCGCACACCGTACAGGGTAGACAGAGGGGAGAGGACACTCCGTTACTTTCTTCCGAATTTTGGATACATTGCGTGTTGAGTGGCGGAACTCAACGCCGCGCTTTCCCTCAAACCAGAGCATAAAGAGCAACAAGAAATGAAAATATAAATTTAAACAAATATCCGAGTGGGAATCGAACCCATCGACTGGACTCTTAAAATCTATATATATAAAAGGACTTGTGCTGACTGACTGAGGTAAGACGCACGCAGAGCCGTAACCGCTGATGGTAGAAACGTGAAATTTGGGCAGATGTTTATTTTCATATTCTGGACATCCACTAAGAAGGGAATTTGAAAAACTTTAACCCTAAAGGGATGAAATAGGGGTTGAAAGTTTGTATGGAAAAAAAATTTAATCTGTACCGATTCTTATAAAATTTGAAATTCAGACTCTTAAAAATATTTCATTGAACACGTGTTTCATGATTTTTAAGAATTCACCCCCTAAGGGTTCAAATAAGGGGTTGAAAGTTTATATGGAAAAATCTTTAAATTGCCACCGATTTTTATAAAAATTTAAATTCAGACAGTTAAAAATAATTTATTGAACACGTTTCGTGGTTTTTTTAGAATTCACTCCTAATAAGCGGGCGAAGCCGCGCGCGCCCTCTAGTAAAATATAAGATTATTGTTACTTATAAAACTGAAGAGTTTGTTTGATTGATCACACTAATCTCAAGAACTCCCGCTACGTAGGATATTTTTTTTGCTTTGGATCCATTTTTCGAAGAAGGCTATTAAAGGCTATATTACATACCACGACCAATGGCGAAGGAACTTTGAAATATTTTGCGAAAACGGGATAGCTTAAGAGCGTGATGCGCAGTTCTAAGTAGCATCTCAGCTCTTAAGTTATACCCAGTTGAGCACTCGGGCGAAGTCGCGAGTAAAAGCTAGTATAACGTAAAACCAGATCGCTCTTATTAAAATCTAATGCAATTAAAGTCATTCTCATATAAGACTAGTGTTTTTAAGACACGATGAGTGAATGGCGTAGATACGACTCCCGTTCGAGGAAATTTTGCTTCATTTATATTTTTTCATATGCAATATCTTTTAAGTGGCCGCCAAAGTGTATAATAATTTCTATATTCCTTTTATATACCTCTTTTTCCTATCGCGCTATACAGAAAAATATTAACACAGCCACGAAATTTAGTTTAACTAAACTAATGTTAAAAATAATAAAACATAATAGTTTTAGAAAAATGGTAGAGAAATTATACATACATATATACAAACAAAGAAAAATATTTTACTTTAGTGGACAAGTTTATGCTTCATACTAAAATTATTCGTCAATTCCGAATTTTCAAAACGTAAGCCGCGCTCTGTGAACTTTACAACATTGGCACGGCGTTGTTTTATAGACGTCCTGAAAGGTCACGAGATTTGAGTATTGGGGTCAGTCGTTAAAAGTTTACTTGAATATATTTTCTTGCATATTTAACTAAAAGCAAAAAAATATAGGCCATATTTGAAGCCAGACTTAGCCGCAGGTTGTAAACGCGACAGGTTTTGGGTTCGATTCCCACTCTAGGACATAAAATATTTAATATTTTAATTTCACCAGAGGGATGGAGGAAATGGAAATATTTAATATTTCATTTAATAAATAGTAACGAAGTAAAACGCGGCGTTGATTTCCGTCACTCAACACGCAATGCCTCCAGAATTCGGCAGAAATTGGAGAACGGAAGCGTCTTAATGGGAACGGAATATCTTAACACTAAGTTTCCAGGTTCCGTTCACGTATCCCGAACACAGCAGAACAGGTCTGCTGTGTTCAGGATAAAAAAAAATAAAGAAACCTGTATAAGTATAAAAATCTAAACCGAGTGACTCGCAAACTAACGCACAGACCAAACTTTGCGGCGCAGAACGCTAAAATTCGGTATGTAGGTACATCTTTGGACGTGTTCCCACACGTACTAAGGGACGACACACCGAAATTCCTACTGGAACGGGGAAAAACTAAATTTGGAGCTCACGCAAACGGAGTTGCAGGCTATATCTTGTATTTATTATTAAAAAATATTTAAAACCACTGAAAAATATTATTAAAGAACCAAAATAAATAAAAGTATTTCCGTTTATTATTCATCCGCTCAATCTTAAAATGGATGTATTAAAATAAAATGGCGCCACTATGACGCTGTTGGAAAGTCTGCCGCGATGCTTGTGGGTCGAATTTCTACTTGGGGGGGAATGTTTAATTTAAACTATTTTTGTTTTAACTGTCAAGATAAAGAATATAAGTTAAATAAATTGCCTCCATACATCGGCGGGAAGTAGACTTAACACTATGTTCCCAAGTTCTCTCTGCTCACCGTGCTATGTGCAGGGTGCAGGTGCACAGCGTGGGAGCTAAATAATAAGCTTATTTCTTTGTAAAACTTGAAAAGATATTTTTTAAAAAAATATATGAAATTTTAGATATACGAAAATATAAAAAAATGTACGATGTACTAAAATTGCAAAATGCAAGTTTGTTCGGTTGAATGCGCTAACATCAGGAACTACTGGTTCAAATTAAGAAATTCTTTTGTTTTGGATAGCCCATCTGTCGAAGACGGCTTATAGGCTGTTTTACAAACGCGCTATGACCAAAAGAAGTGGAGTAACAAAAAAAAATGTTGCAAAAACGAAAGAGAGCTTTGGTAGTTTCTCACGTTAGAGAAGTCATTAAAGTGCGCTAAAAATGTTTATAAGAACAAACAAAAACATTTTTTTAAGCTTCAGGCTGTATCCCGTACACAGAAGGGTAAGCAAAAGGAACCTAGTGTTAAGACTCTCCGTTCCCCATTGCCGAATTATAAAGGTGATAGATTGCGTGTTGAGCGGCGGAATACAATCCCACGTTTTAAACAAAAACAAATTTATTGAATAAATAAGTGTATTTTAAGCGAGCGAAGCCTCGGACGAGTCACTAGTGTAATATCGTTTTGTTTACTAATTTAAATCAAGCATTATGTAACTATGACACATTTAAATATCCTCTTGCGTCCTTAGGCATTATTAAGTTTAAACAATAAAAAAATGTTTTTTTTTTTTAATTATAATTAGTATGTAAACGTTGTTAATTTATCAATAAAACTTTTAACATTGAAATTCTTTGAATGTCATTAGTACAGTTTTAAAAAGTTCACACATATAAAAAGAATATTGCAGGGTACGCAGGGAACCTAGTGTTGAGACACTCCGTTCACTTCTCGAGATATTGCAGCGGAACGCCGAGTTTGCATTGTTACCAGAGCGATAAAATGAAAATAATATATTCCCCCGCATGAAGAATCGAACTCAAAACAGTCGCATTTACAGTCATTTTAGCCGCTAATCGTAAAACTTCAATCTAATAGTTAATAAAAATGTGATATAGGCAATTTAAAAAAAAGGGTTATTTAAAATTTTAATAAAAATTTAATATTTTTAAATTTTATTTAAACAACCCTTATTTATAAATTTACTGCACATAATAATATGGTCTTCGAAAACACAGTATCGAAGATACTTTCCCTCCGAAAGGCGTGTATGAAGAGGTTGATGACAGTGGACGGTGCGAAAGAGGTATGCAGAGACCGTAGCGTTTGGCGCTGCGTTCTCTCTGACTACCCCAGGTTTTTTTTTATTATTTCGCAAAAGGTCGCAATCATGTATAAATTATTTATTTAAAAGTGGTCACCACTTTTTGTATGGTGTCGTGTAACTTTTTTTTTAATTGTATTGTTCTAAGACAATAAGGGCCCAAGCTACGCCATTCAGAGAATTCCGCGTACCCACATCGTGTTTTAGAATACAAAAACATTTTTACCCTAATAATAAACTTAAGGCCAGTCGTGGCGCAGGGGCACAAAGTGCGACTGTAAAACCGACTGGTTGTGGGTTCGATCTCCACTCGAGGAGATGAAATATTTACTTAAATGTATATTTCCATTTCTTCGCTCTGGTGTCGAGACGCGTCGTTGAGTTGAGCCACTCAACACGCAATGCCTCCGGAATTCGGCAGAAAGTGGGGAACGGAGTGTAATAACACTAGGTTCCCTCTGCCTACCCTGCTGTGTGCGGGATACAGCGTGGAGTGGTTTTTTTTAATAACTTAAGGCTGTCGTGGGGTAGTGGGACAGCGTCTGACCGTAACGACGCTACGATTGTTGTAGTACAAAACCCACTCAAAGGAATGATTAACAGATGATACAAAAGTTATTTGCATTTCTCCACTCTTTTAACATTCAATGTCTCAAAAATTGGGAACGGCAATTAGGGAACGGAGTGTCTTAACACTAGATTAGGCACAGGGCCTACTCTGCAATGCAGGAAAAAAATGTGAAACTGCTTACAACATCGTTTTCTTGCTTTACAGGAAAATTATGTAAAATGGGTTTCTAGTAAATCAAAAATAAACATGTGCTAAGAAATAAATATAAATTTATTTATATAAATATAGCAACTATTCGTCAACTAACGCAATATTATAAAGGTTTAAGTATAGGCTCATAGTTTAAACGAATTAACTTTGAAATCATTATTATAGTAAATATATTTTTTAAGAAGTTTCGCAGCGTTGAGTTGCGCCACTGAACACGAAATACCTACCGAGAAACAGAAGTATCTTAACAGTGTTAACATTAGGTTCCCTGGTTCCATTCTCTCTACCCTGCAATGTGCACAAAAAGAGACGGAAAGAGGTTTAAGCTTTTACGTTTAAACATACGAAAAAGAGAAATGCATATGAGAAAACTGCCAGCCTAGTATCATAATAAAAATGATATTAGAGATCTACAATTAACTTTTCTTCTAACGTATTTTACGTTAGATTATATTAGCACTTTTAAGATTAAATCTTATGTATTCAGTGATACATTTTGCACTTCTAAACATAGCCATTTTATAAATATCCCGACTTCAAAAAATTTAAACCATCTCCTGCAAAGTTAAAGTATACATAGGCTCAATAGATAGGAGGGCGGCGTTTTAGCTCTCACGGCCGCACGCGATCTATCCAGATTGACGCACCCTCGTACGCCGAATTTAGTTACGACGTCGTTATTATTATCAACATTTCATCTTCCTTATGTGCATAATGTAAATATTTCTTAGAAATATTATGTTTCTGTATAATAAATGCGTGTTTGATGTATACAAAAATAAATATATATTTATACTAATAAAGCTGAAAGGTCTGTTTGGTTGAACCCTCTAATCTCAGCAACTGGATCGAATTCACAAAATCATTTTCTGATGTATATTTATCGAGGAACGTTATATGACACATTACATAACATAAATAGTTTTTATATAATTGCCTGTGGTCAAAATTATCTAAAGCATATAAAATGATAAAAGCTAGTGTAGCCGCAGATAAAAGCTATTTTTTTAGCTTGACGCTGTATCCCGCTTACCCTGCTATGTGCGGGACAGACAGAGGGAACCTGGGAACCTAGTTTTAAGGCACTCCATTCCCATTAAATTGCTGTAATTTTGCTGTCATGTAAAGTTACCTGTGCGTGGAAATGAAAATATTAGACATTTCATTTAATTTCATTTTTATGAGTGGGAAACAAACTCACAACATGTCACGTCTGTCGTACACTTGAGCCCCTGTGTGATGACTGGCTTTGAATATGAGTGAATAATATTAAATAATAAAAAATAACATGATTCAGCAGATAAAAATATATTTTAATATCAATATCCTTCATTCTTAGTTTTAATGAGTCATTCATTGCAAGAGATAAATTTTCTTAAATTCTTGTTTTCCTTTAAAAAATATCTTTTTAATAAAAATATAAAATTTTAACTGAGATAATGTAAGTATCTAAATTTGCTTATCATTTAAATTTTAAATAATATTTGAACATTTAAATTTAAAAGAGTGTCTGTGTACAAGAAAAATAATGCTTGTATTCTATAATTTGTCAATGATATTACATATTTTTCTACCTAAACTTTATATATGTATATTTTTTTTTATCTAAACTTAAAATTTTCTGAATATGTTTTCCACAAATACAGAAATTTATATTTGAAGAAATTAATTCTAAGCTTTTTTTAAAAACTCTAAAACAACTCACTATAAGTATGAGAATGACATTAAAATTTTATATAGAAAAAATATATATATTTTTAATCACTATTAATAAAAATAAGTTATTTTTATGTTTTATATACTATATAGAGTGTGTAAAAATACATAATAACTTATTTATTTAAATATTAAAATATATAAATTCAATAAATATATATATATATATATATATATATATATATATATATATATATATATATATATATATATATGAACATTTTATATTAAATAAATAAAATATATATTTTATTTATTTTTAATAATGTAATACCATATCTTAAAGTATTCATTCATCAATAAAATTGTTCATTCATTGATTTTATATGTCCTTGGATCTATGGATAAATTTGTTTGAACACAAAAGTAGTTTCAATTCTTTGTATGATGTTTGTATATAAAAAATGAAAGTGACTTATAGTTTATTTTTAATATAAACTATAGTGTAAATTATTATAGTGTGTTGTAGCACAGTGAGACAGCATCATACTATCAACGCAATGGTTGTAGGCTCATTCTTCACTTAGGGCAAATATTCTTTTTTCTGAAAGCCAAAGAATGGCACTACAAGTGCCAAAGTGGAGAACGGAGTATCTTGGCCCTTTGTTCTACACATATTCAGAATAAAGTTTAGAGCTATAAAATGTACTTTTTTTTTTCTATATCATGCAGAGACTTGGATTACAGGCTTTTCTTTATGTATTTCTTTAAAGTGTAAGAGATATTAATAACTTAATAAAAATTTTTATAGATATGATTTTTATTTGTTTAAAAGAATAATGTTACTTATTAAAATTATATATTCTTATTAATATACAATAAGTGAATATATGTTTTCGAATATTATTCCTTCCACATTTAAAAAAGAAAAATACTTTTTGTAGACATATGCAAATTTTTACATAGTGTTATTTAAATTGTTGTGCCAGTGCCAGTGCCAGTGCCTTGACAGTCTAATAGCAAAAGAATACCATAGGTTCAGATACTGTTATGAAGATATTTCCTTCCACCAAATTGAAAGGGACATTTGTCATGTTTGGAATGTAAAAATGACAAACAAAATAAGTTTTGAAATTAAAATATTTACTTTAACCTACAATAGTATCAAAAAAGCTGGAAAACAGTATGACTACTATATAACATTAGATTAATAAATAATAAAATATTACATTTAAAGTAAAATAAAAAGAATAATTAAAATCAATAAAATATTGATAAGAACATTCAACTTCAACAGATTTACTGGAACTGTTTGTTCTTCTATTATAATAAAGGTTTTTTTTAAACAATCGATAAATATATGCTATAAAAAATATAATTTGAAACATATACTTGCCTATTGGAATAAGAATAATGGATAATAGTAGTAGTTATAATGTAATTCACTGTAGAAATATAAATTAGGAAATAAAATGAATATTCAAGTTTCTTACCCTTCGCTGAAATCAGGAGCTGCGAGTCCACAACTTTATTAGGCCAATACTCCTCAAACTCTGTCCCGGGTGGGAAGTAACTTTTAATGTCTGTCAAACTAATCACTGAACACGTCTCACTGGCAAACAGTTCATTCCTGATGCCCTGCACCTTACAGCAGAACTTTAAATATGACAAGTCCCAGCCCTTCAGCTGGTCCGCCTTTAATTTCAAATTGTCTGTTTCACCTTCAAAATAAAATAATGGAACAAACTTCTGTCCATCCCGCACTGTATAGGGTACCACTGACTCTTTATTTATCCTAATAAAACCACACTTGTCTTTGTTATTAGTTGTACCACGTAACAGTTTGTTGTAACACACATCTAAGAAGTTGTAGAACTCATAGGCATCAGACAGTCTCACCACAAGGTCCTTCTGTGTAAAGGGTTCCCTACCGAATTGACCGTCACAGTGTCGGTTGTTGATCTCATTGAGGAGCCTGGCTTCAATCTCTGTAATGTAGTAGCTTCGTATACAGGTACAAGAGTAAATGTCTGCGTGAAGGTAGTTTAGGTACTTGTTCAGGAGTTTGATTTCCACCATTCGCACTGCCACGTACTTCTCTCCGGAGCGATATATGTAAGGAATGTGACATTTACCGAGCATGTCCCAGCCAAAGTGGCCCTTCCAACTGGCCTCGTCGGGGGCTGGGGTCTTTTTGTCGTCCTGTGTGGGTCTCTGCTCGACCGCAGTTGCCGGCTGTGTACCTGGTTTACGTGTGAGGAAGTTCAGGATACCCATTTGCCCGCCAACTGCCGGCGTCGGACCGCCCATGAGAGCTCCGGGCTGAGGTCGCGCGGCGGCCACTGAGGCTGCCAACGCTTTAGCCTTGTTGGCCTCCACCATCTTGGCCGCAAGTTCCCTGATTTCAGCCTCATCGGGCCGCTCTGTTTTAACTTTGACTGGTGCAATAGATTCCGTCATTTTGACGAGAAAACTTCTTTAAATTAAGGCAAAAACACTCACAAAAGTTTCACTATATCACACAAACACCCGGCTACATCGTGTCTTTGGCGGTACACTTTCAGCTACACATGGTAAACATCCAAGCCGATGTACACAACATCAAATTATCACCTCGCTGTTTGACAGATTAGCGATGCACAGAGCGCACTTCAGGTTATTTCGCTGTTATCAGTAATATTTTAATCACTAATTCACAAATTCTATCACGCCGACCGTCCGTCCGAGGGTCTCGGTGACTAGAACTGCAATGTAAACTTCCGTCTTGACGTATGTATGTAACTTTTGATTTCTTAGTTAATTCAGTATGTAAAAAATCACTGAAAATCACTATAATTTCAAAACTTTGGAAATATTCGTAGAAAAAATTATTTTTTGTTTCCACGATGCGGTCGAAGGAACATGAAACCCAAATTTTGTGTTCGCGAGGGAAATGCCCAATACCGTTGTATAGTCTCGTGGGGAGTGCGCATTAATTCATGTACATTTTTCACCTTTTGGTGAGTCAGCATCGTACAAAATGGCCGCCGACAAGGCTTTGTTGGCCAATCGGGCCGCCGCTAGCGATATACATACCTACAAAAATCCCGTCTGTGACGTGCGCGCACTCCCCACGAGACTAGTTCTCAAGGACTTTTCATTTTTAGTTTTCAAACTATCGGTCTATTTTTGGACACCTTTCTAGCGACGCTTGTCTGTACAGCGAAAAATATTATATACAAAGTAATATTTCGAATTACAAACTAATTTTTATATTTAGAATTACGATTAAACAAAAACTTCATAATAAATGAGATTTATGAATGTACTCTTACAAAGTAGGTAGTCACTATGGATAGTCTCGTGACAGAATTTTTGCTGAGTTTAGGCGTTCTCATTGCAATGTCAATTCTAAAATCGACCTTATTTCTATCGACATAAAGTCTAAGCCCGTGTGGTAGTAACAATAATATAGCCTCTAACAGCGCGCGACACGAGACTAGCCGACGCGCGCATTCCTTGAACAATAATCCCCCGCGAGTGCGAGCGAGACGGCGACAAGTAAAAAGTAGATGTCAAATGTTTAGGTATTTTACTATGAACGTAAAGAGAACGTAGGTATATATATATAATGCAATTACGAGCTTACGTAAGCACCTCTAACCTACTTTGAAACGAAATAGGTACTATGTTGCGTTTTTTTATTAAAAAAAATTAAATATTTTTTTGCCAACTCGGACCGTAAAATCCATAAATCAGCATTATAATATTGCATTAGATAACAAAACTTTCGTAAACATACATTTGCATTTTAAACGCTTCCGGTTCAGTTTGTTGACAGACAATTTCTTTGGCGTATAATTTATTTTAGCAATAAAAGGCTTTATTTCTCATAACTTAAGGTAGTTTCGTAATAATTTTCAAAAACAATGTATTTATATTGCTTTTAAGAAACTATTCAATGCACCTTTTTTTATGTACGAGACAATAATAGAAAACAATAATGCCATAAAAAGATTATAAAACTTCATTGTATGAATAACAAAAGCAAAAAATGCATATACCCATATATTGGACAACGCCAACTATTTTTATAATTTACTTAAAATTAACTTATTCCTTTTAGTATCACCATATTATTAATTAAATAATGAACTGCTTGAAGTTTTCAAGTTACATAATCTTCTTAAACTTAAAGCTCAAAGTTTTGGATCGCCATAAACTTTTCGCCAAGTCTTTTTTTTTATTAATTAGTTATATCATAGAAATTAAAATATATAAATATTTTTTTGTTATTAATTTTTTTTTATTTTTAAAGTAATATTCCACTTATAATAAAAACTTTATTTTTTATAGCTTAACCAATATTTTGTTTTAAGTTATAAGGGAAATCATAAACTAAAGAAAATGAACGGTAATTCCAATTTAAGTAAATTAATTAATGACTATATTAATTATTATAATATATAGAGGAAGTTATTTAAATTATTTCCTGACAAGAAAATGAGAAAAGAATTAAACTTAATTCGACCGACATCTGTCTTGTTCAAATTGCTGGCTACTTACTGGCCGTGATTTTATATGAAGTCGAAGTGACCTAGACTCTCAAATAGAAACCCACTTTACAAAACTAAAAATAACTTTTTAAGTACAGAAATAAACTATTAATAATTTATTATTTAACTTTAATAATATTTAACATTGCAAATATCTTAAGTTTTAAAGCGAAACGATAATATGTAGATGACCTTTGAATATTTAAAGTCAACTCAATGGGAAGGTAAACATAATGTATTGTTAAAATAATAGTCAATTAATAAGTAGGTATATAATTACTTAAAATTGTGTCTTTTTATTTCCTTATTAAAAATATAAAGGGCATAAATACATATTATTTCCAAAAAAATTAAGGACTTTGGCAGACTTTAGTTGGGGATTAAATCAAAGAATTTATGAGAACTTTCAATATTACATTGTAAAATTTTTTATATATACAAAAAATTTCTTGTGATATGTTGCATTTTTACTTTTATTAGTATTTAATTTTAACAGGGTTAGGCAAAGTTTGGTTTAGGTTCCTTCCAAATGAACTTCGCTCAAATCCTTAAAAAAGCGAAAAGCAAAATAGAAAAGGATGATTTATAAGTTTACGACTGATAGACTATATTGCAACAGATAACTAATTCCCAATTTTTTTTACATATTTATTCTATATTAATCTATTCAGAAGTAATTATACAAACAAATGTAGTTCAGTCCAGTTGAGATCAGTCGTGGCGCAGGGGCACAAAGTGTGACTATTAAACCGACTGGTTGTGGGTTCGATCCCCTCGAGGAGATGAAATATTTACTTTAATGAATACTTCCATTTCTTCGCTTTGGTGTTGAGGAAAAGCGCGGCGTTGAGTTCTGCCACTCAACACGCAATGTCTCCAGAATTCGGCAGGAAGTGGGGAACGAAGTGTCTTAACACTAGGTTCCCCCTGCCTACCTGCTGTGTGCGGGATACAGCGTGAAGCTGATTTTAAATACAGTTAAATAAAAATCTAATTACATCTCAAATTAACATAACAAAATAAACACGTGTAAAACAGATGACATAAGGATACTAGAAATAAAACATTAAAAAAATCTAGCACGTCAGTAATACTTGTTAGCCCTAATAAGGACTAATTAATCTGAATAAGTAATGATTACATAACGACGAATGGACAATAATACGTCAACGATTGTAGAAATAACTTGTTTTAATTCACAATATGAATCCAATTAGAGGCCGTGGAGGACTGCTAATCTAAAGATAAACATCTATTTTAGGTTATTTTATTTTCAGCTACAATTGGTACTAGTTAAAAATATATGATAGAATAGCAGTCTTTATGTTCTTATTTCATTTCCCTGACCTGGTTATACAAATCATTATCACTAATATTATGGAGAAAATGGAGAATGGAGTGTTTAACGCTTGTTTCTGTTTGACTATCGCCAGTACCGTCTTGGGGTCCTTGGGTACACTTAATTTAGGGGAAAAAAGGGACCTAAAAAAGCAAAACAAATTAGAAAATATTATTTTGGCTCACGGTCCAATCGGAACCCGTCAGCCCTTATGGTTCGCAATCGCATAGTGAAGATTAAAAAAGAATCAATAATAAAAAGTTAAGGAGCGGAGGAGGAGGTAGTGTCCAATTACTTAGTCTTGTCACAAATATTGTTACAAAGAAAAACAATATTTTTGTACGTAATATTTTTTACTATTACAGGATGCTAAACATTAATATAAAACCATTAAAATATATATTATATAATGGGATACAATTGAGGCCAGTCGTGGCGCAGCGGCACGAAGTGTGACTGTAAAACCGACTGGTTGTGGGTTCGATCCCCACTCGGGGAGATGAAATATTTATCTTAATTTATATTCCCATTTCTTCGCTCTGGTGTCGAGGCTAAGGCCGGTTGAGACCTGCCACTCAACATGCAATGCCTCCAGAATTCGGCAGAAAGTGGGGAACGGAGTGTCTTAACGCTAGATTCCCTCTGCCTACCCTGCTGTGAGCGGGATACAGCGTGAAGCTGATTTATTTATTTATTTTATAGGATACAATACAGTCCTTTAAACGTTAAGGCCAATTAGCAGTACGCACTCTTTCTACGGTAATATTCTTCACCGCCAATCGTATGGTATGGATTGTTTTAGCGCCAAATTATTATGGCGTTCAGAGCAAGCTTTACTATCTAAATATCATATCATAAGTCATAATCCAGTGAGATCTGGACTAGATGACGGCCAGTCTTTAGCTCTGATGAAGTCCGGAAAGTTGTAGTCGTCGGCGACTAGCTTTGAATAAGTTTGATATCATATCCGCTCAGATGTTAGATTTAATTTACGAAGGCAATGCTTATTGTTTTAGGTTTGCGCTATATCCCGCATACAGTAGGGTAGGCAGAGCTTATACGAGTGGAGAAATGAAAATAATTTATTCTTTTAATTGGTCGAACTACTGGTAAATAGAACCTACAACCGTCGCCTTTACAATCAGACGTGCCACTGCACCACGACGGCATATATACAGACGGCATAAATTTTAAAAAAGGAAGTTTTAAGGTTTTAAAAAAGGAACGCAACACAAGCCAGATGAAAAAGATGCAAAATATTATATAATATTTTTGTATGGATACCACATATTCCAGTGCTTCATTCAGTTTACCTAACGAAACTCACAGAAAACATTCACAGAGTGGCGGGTGTGAGTTAAAATGGGTAAGAGAATTGAGATTAAAGTATAGGACCATACGTTTTAAGATCTATTCTTTACACTGTTTTATCCCTGGTGGAGTTAATAGAGCTCCACCAGGGATAAAACAGTAAAATAATTTAAAAAAGCATATAAAAAATTGATCTCTTCATAAAATGAATTCTATTTTTATACTATCAATGACAAGGACGAATATAATATACCTACAACCGAGTACATTCACAAATGATGCAATCTTTAAAGGTGACGTTTTAACCTTACAATATCACAGTGCACAGTAAATAAAATATTTAAAAATTGTACTCATCTCCTATATGTTGAAGGAAATGCAAACATATGCATATAAAAGGTTTTGTATACGCATTTTCAGGACATTCTAAAAACTAAAATAAACCGGCGTGAAGTAGTGGATTTATGCCACTGCGTTTCGCATCAGGTAATGCCGGGCTCCGGCGCCCAACACACCTTAAAGACCGGCAATGCACCTGTAGCTCCTCTGGTGATGAACGGGGTCGTGGGCGGTGGTGATCACTTACCATTAGGTGACCGGAACGCTCGTTTGTCTTGTCTTTTCCATAAAAAAATAATATTTAAATGTACATTAATATCGTAATTTGTAGATGTAATTATTCACTAATTTTAAAAGCAAAAGCTTCACGCTGTATACCACCAACAGCAGCGTAGGCATAGAGCATCTGGGATTCTAGCATTAAGACACTCCGTCCCAATACCTCCTCTGCCATGTAACCTGAAAATGGGGTACGGGGTGTCTTAACACTAGGTTCCCTCTGCCTACAATGCTATATGCGAGATACCAAAAAAACTTAACTTATAATAAAAGATAAAATAGCGATCACTACGACTTATGACAAATCTAATGGAAGTCGTTGTGGCATAGTGGGATAGCGTTTGACTGTAATATCGAAGGTAACGGATTCGATCCCCACTTAGAGGAATGATTATATTTAAATTATTTGCGCTTCTTCTGTTCTATAAGACAAAGTGCGTTGAGTTCTATCACTCATCAGGCATTGTCTCGAAGTTTGGGCGGTGCGTGGGGAACTGAGGGTCTTAATAATTTTTATAGTAGATAGTTTAATTTATTGAGGATATTCCGGATTCTAAATATTAAAATGTACATAAATCTTCTACGCTGTGCGAGTTGCAATCACAAAGGAACGATATATTACTAATCAGTCAACGCATATAAAGAATTCGAATAAACTTAAATATTCTGATATATTATTGTTTGCTATTATAATAATTATATTCTTTTGTTTATTATAATTAATGTTATAAAGTGTAAAGATTTTTATTAAAACTTTTTGTACTGAATTCCATTTTACGCTATAGCACAGTTTCGCATATATAAAAATATAATAATATTATTATTATACTAGTATTTTTAATAAATGCTATAAATATTGAAAATACATTATTTCTACAATTGTTTGTTATTTAAATATTATTATTTAATAGAATAAAACATTACTAATGTCAACACTCAAATATGATAATGGCAGCTTGTTGGCGTCACAGAGTACATTCTATATACTATAATAGAGACCAATCTTCGGCATCAAAAGTGGTAACATGGATCAGCGCCATCTATACGTCAGTTGTTCAACTATATATAATAGTTATATATATATATATATATATATATATATATATATATATATATATATACACACACACACCCATATATATATATATGGGTGTGTGTGTGTGTGTATAGTCATTCATACTTATTTTGTTGTAGTTATAGAAAAGGAATGCAAAAATAAAATACATCTTCAATTTATCGATTTTATTGAATCACACGTTTATAAAAAAAAAGATTTTAGGATTATATAATATGATTCGTAGGCAAACTTAGATTTGACCGTCGCTTATAATCACAGTATGTAAATATTTTTTTTCATTTCATTCAATAAAATT